>APFE030439361.1:6086-31419 GCA_000404065.3 Pinus taeda
AATGCGTTGTTAGGTTCATTGAATAAATTTTACGTTGATCTTTTAATTAAGTTTCGGTTGCTGGCTTAGCGAATGTAATCTCTCGAAAAATGCTAAATGCAACTACATGAAAGAATGAATTCGTTTTGTTTGAATGAAAACTAGCTACAGGAGAGTTAAGAGGTTCATGCGAACAAAACGATGTCCAAAAATTCTAATGCAGCTAATCAATAAAAAAGGAAAAACGTTTTCTTTTTCTTCTATTTTAAAGCGAAAAAACTACCATAATATGCCTAAATGATGAAAAAACAAAAACTTTTTCTTTTCTCTTTTAAAAAAAAAAAATTGATGATGCACTTAAAGCTTTCAAGAGATGTTCATTATCAGAAAATTGCTTTTAAAGAATCTAATAGCCAGTTTTTGAAACAAAACACAACAACCCAACAAAGCAAAAGAAAAACAAGATTTTCATGCAACTACGTAAGCTCAGTTCTCACGAAATCAAGGAAAAATGAGTGGGCTACAAGCGAGATATTTGCAACATGAAGTGCAAAAGCTGATATAACCACTAGGAGAATATAAATTCTGATGATAACAGAACTGGGTATATAAATCGTCAATCCACGGGAGGTTCGATAACACAAAAACAATAAAATGTGAAATCGGAAAGCAATGGCAAACAACCGAAGGACGAGACTCCACCAGCCAGTTATCAAATTAACAGACTCTCAGAAGGCATACACAGGGAAAAAACCAGATCCAAGCAACAGAGGCTGACCAACAGGCTTAAAAACAGATCTGACCAGTGTGGCGCGACTGTGGGCCTGCAACTCGCGCTAAACAGGGTGTAGCGCGAGTTGTTCGAAAGCAGATCGCGCCCAGTAGCGTGACTGTTCAGAGGAAAAACGCGCTGTCGGGAAAGTGACAAGCAAAAAGACAGAGGCGCGACTGTGAGCCTGCAACCCGCGCTAAACAGATTATAGCGCGAGCTGTCCGAAAGCAGATCGCGCCCAACAGCGCGACTGTGTAAAGCAAAAACGCGTTGGCGCGGACTTGCCAGACAAAAAAAAGAAAAAGAGAACTAGACAGGACCAGTGAGTGAAAGATAGCAATAGCTGTAAGCAAAGAAATCGTTTAGACAAGAAAACGACAGCAAAAAGACATGCAAAGCAAGATCTATACCGTCCAGTTTGTAAATCAACCCGGAGATGGACTGAAGGGGCGTTGATCTACTTCACTTCCGCATAGCGGAAGTGTTTCGAAGGCTGCCTGGCCGCTCTTCAGGCTCCGTCCTCGATTTACAAATCAGACAATAAAAGACAAACAATCAATAGACAAACTCCCCAGCGGAGTCGCCAATTTTTTGCGGAGGTAAATCCCCTCTGCGGACAGAGGTGGATCCCACTAGCCCCACAGGGGTCTAGCAACAATCAATCACGCTGCATGCAAGTTCCTAGCTATACAATTTAGAAATCGATCAGGGAGACCAACCTGGGATCCAATGCTTGTTTGTTGTGGGAGAAGTGTCGCTCCTGTCCTCTAACTCTGGCCGGTCGCTATCCACACATGGACACCTGCACAAATGAAGAACAACCCACAAACAAGTATAAAATCCAAAAATCGTACAGCTATGTGCCAGTCAAGCAAGATACAATTCACATATTACCAGTATAACACATGAATGAAACCATAATAACAGTCGCTTATCATTAAATAGAAATGAGAGAAGAAATTACAACCACTTCAGGCTTGACACTGCAAATCTCCTCTAGCTGGGTGGCAGTCAGTCTGACATGTCCTGCAAAGTCACTCTCTCTCCCCACAATCCGGCAGCATAACCTCTCTTTCAGCTCTTAGCTCAATACTATCTCTCTCACTAGCTTGTTCACTCTTTGCACTTTTAACTTTTGCCTCCAAAAACTAGCCTGTTCATTATGGGGAGACAGGCTTTTATAGATGGGGGGAGAGGAGATATGCATTGTATGTGGACACATTCCGAGTTTTGGTAACGTCCCATAATAGCCATTGCCTTGGATAGAAAAGCCGAAGCCCGACTGCTTTTGTGGGCTTTTTCCTTCAGGGAACTGAGTGAGTCACGGGGGAAAAAGCATTCTAGCATGCGCTGGCCAAAAATCATGCCCAAATTGTGTGGCGCGGGCCGTGCTCTGGGACAGAGCACCTATGGGCGTGCCCTCTTTGTAAGGACTGAGCCATTGGCGCGGGTTAATACACTGTGGACCCGTGCTAATGGGAAAAAGGCATTTTCCAAGGTTAATCTTTAGAGGGTGTCTTCAGGGTTATTGAACTTCATACTCAGGAGGCCTCAATGCAAGTGTTTTCAAGTTATGTCACTGGTCACATGTCCGTAAATGTGTCCTCCAATGTGCGACAACGGGGGTGCAACAGGGACGGTGACCAACGGTGACAAATTACTGCGTAACACTTACTATATGACCCAAATAATTCAAAGATGTTTTTCCAAATTCACATTTTAAGATTTTAACATAAAGTTTTTCCCTTTTCAAAACATCTAGTGTCTGCTTAACATGCTTTAAGTATTCTTCCCACGTTTTTCTAAATATCAGAATGTCATCCAGACACACAATAACAAAATCATTAAGAAAAGGTCTGAGTACATCATTCATTAATCTCATGAAAGTAGCAGGAGCATTAGTTAAGCCAAAAGGAATAATTAGCCACTCATACAATCCTTGCTTTGTTTTGAAAGCAGTCTTCCATGCATCTTGTTCTGCAACTCTGACCTGATGGTATCCACTATGCAAGTCTAGCTTGGAAAAATAAACAACTTCTTTCAATTAATCTAAAATATCATCGATGCGAGGAAGGGGATAATGATTTTTGATTGTTATCTTATTCAGTGCTCCGTAATCAATGCAAATTCTCCACGAGCCATCTTTCTTTCTCACCAAAACAATTGGTGACGCACATGGTGAGGTGTTAGGTCTGATGAACCCCTTCTCAAGCAACTCCTACACCTACCTCTTGATTCCTGCGTTCTCTAAAGCGAACAACCTGTACATTCCAATGTTAGGCAATGGAGCATCTTGTTGCAAAATAATATCATCACTATTTCCTTTTTGGGTGGCAGACCTTTAGGTTCTTGAAACAAGATATCATACTCTGAAACAACCTTTTCTAAATCAGCTTGTTATTTAGCATTACAACCCTCAAATACATTGGTTTTATCAGGTTCCTTTTCCTTTATAACCATCGGTAAGAATTGTTTGCATGAACTTATCATTCTTTTCATCTGCCTTGAGTTTATGAGAGTACAATTATTCTTGAGCTTATGAGCTCTTACAAAGCATTCGATTCCATCTTTAAGAAGTAGATACTGGTTCTCAACTTTATAGAAAATAACTTTTCTGTCATACAAGTAAGGACTTCCTAAAACAATTCCACATATATCCAAAGGAATTATGTGTAACTCAACCTCATCTACAAATGCTGACCCAAAAGAAAACTTGAGTTTCCATTGTCTAGTCACTTGTAGTTATGATTTATCATTCAACCATCCTAAGGGGTATGGTTTCTTGTGAGGTGTAGTCATTAATCCCAATTTCTTTACAATTGCTTCAGAAATTACATTTACTTGTGAGCCACTATCAAACAAACTATCAATCTTTTGATGTTTGGAAATAACTCGACTATGGAAAAGCTCATGCCTTTTTCTCTCATTTTCTTCATCAACAGTAGATTGTGCATAATTACTAGTAGATGCTTCAGAATTATTACCTCTTATACCTATGGCTGCAATAGTTGTTTCATCTCCTGAGTCTGACCCCAAATCTTTTTGAATAGCTACAACAGTCTTCCTATTCTTGCCCTCAAACTTCTTTGGTCTCAGCTATGGATGTAGAATCTACCAGTGCTCATCATCATGCCCATCCTTTTTACAATGAGTGCATGAAGCCTTGCTTTTTTATGTAGTGTTAGCCTTACTTGCTTTCCATTTCTGCTTTCTTTTCTCCTTGTTCTTGCTTGCAGTGGTTGGGATGATCCCCCAACTTCTGGACTTCCATTCTTTCCTCTAGCTTCTAGATCAGTGGCTTGAACATATACCTCATCTATACTAGTGGGATTAAACATGAGGATAGTGTGCCTCATGTAGCTGTGTAGACCACCAATGTACTTCAATAGAGTCTTAGGTGAGTCTAATGAGATTCCTAGAATCAATGCTCTCTTTCTAAATTCTTGAGTGTATCCCTGTACACTTTTCCCTTTCAACTGTCGAAGAGTTTTCTAGCTCATCATGGTTTGTTGCATGTAGGCCAATCGATAGAACTTCTTTTTTATTGCAGAAACAAATTCACTCCAGACAGAGATAGTCTTACCATGTATTTTCATATCATCTTGGGTTCTGCCTTCCCACAAAAGTAAGGTAGTGCCTCGAAGGCATAGGCTTGCCAACAGAATCCTTCTCTTGTCTAAATCGATATTCTGCACTTTGCAATAAACATCAATTTGTCCAATCCAATTGTCCATCTTTTCTGTATTCAACTCTCGATCATATATAGGTAAATAAAATTTAACATCCAACTTAATTAAAGATGCCTTGTTTTTATGTTCAAGTCTATTAGGAGGTGGGAGAAAGCTTTCTTCTTTCCCCTTACCTTTTGAGTGGTCATGGAAGTGAGACTCATCTTCTCCTTTATCTTTTTTGGAGCCTGATGAATCTTCATCTTTGTGTTTTCTAATCCCTATACATTTCCTCTACCATGGACTTCATGGCTAGGAAACTATCTATGAATTGAGGGTCTGGCCTCATAAAACCTTCCTCTAACATTGTCTTCCAAGGATAGACTCTCCCAATTTTAGGATTATTTTCGACCAACTCTCCTTCTCCTAATTTGAGCTTTGATCTAGTTAGCATTCAACAACTAAACCCAACACAAGCTTGTCTAACCTTAACAACCTTGAGCTCTAATACCACTTGATCTGAAAATCACTCATGAGTGATCTCAGTTAATTAATTAATGAATGAAGGTATTATAGACTCATGTGCTGGTGTGTGTCTATGTTATCTTAGGTAACAGATCGATCAGATTGCAAAATACACAAACACTGGAAAATGGAAAACAGTAAGAGAAACTCAGTAAGAAAATGCAAGAACACAACAAATTGACAAGGAGTTCACTCAATCCTCTTGGGCTACGTCTCCAGTCCAGCTTTCAGTGGTGGCCTTTCCTTATTGTGTCTTTAAAGCAAACTTTTTACAATGAGGAGCTCAACTTGAGTCTCTTGAAACAGATGATGCTTAGCAGGGTGGTTCTTGGATTCCCCAAGCCACTAGAGTGCATAAACTCTTCCTTACTAAGTCTTGACCACAATTGGTCTTGAATGAGATGAGTCCAATTTGGTACCCAGTTCCCGATAGATGTCCTCTCAGGAATTGCTTGAACCTCTCAAGCCTTATGTCTGCTCGATGCTACCTTACTCTACAGGTTAGCTCGACTCTCTGTTTTCTGGTTCTTGCTTATTCTCTGTTCTGTCTCTCTATCTCAATGTCTTCTGCTTTCTTGTAGTGCTCTCTTTGCTCTCGCTTCACTCTCTCCTCATCTCTGTCTCTATCTATTCATGGCTTAAAGCCAATTTGTCTCATAACTGTTCGCTTCCTCTTCTGCCCCTTTGGATCACCTGCTATTGTTTTCTTGGAGTTCCCTGCCTCTGCATGATCGCTGCTGTGTAACATCTCACAGGGAAATGGCCACTTGTCCTCTCACGAAATGTGTCATCTCTTCCTCAAATGGTTCGGTATTTCGGTTACACTATGTAATGATTCACCCGCCAACTTAGTGGTTAAATTGGACTTCAAACTTTTATAGGCCGCAACTTAATTATTCCTCCGGATCCGGTCATTCACTAGGCACAATCTCCATCGTTAGATCTAGGGCCCCCAGATTCTTTAGTAATTGCTCATATCGTGCGGTTGACTTGCTCGGATGTTAGCCTGCGATGAGTGGTAGTTTTCTCTCTCATCCGCTAGACACGCGTCGTTCAATGTATGGAATCGCTCGTTCTCCTGCCAAATCCGCTTACTGCCCAACATGCCTCCGATATTCCGCTGGTTCTCGAGTGTGGGGCCCGCCTTTTGCTTTAGCACTTTTCCTATGGTTTTCAACTTTTCCTTGTGACCAAGCACTTGGGGCCTTTCCATTCTGAGGGGTTTTGCCGAATGATGCGCGACTAGTGCTAATCGCGCATCAGAAACGGCCTCTGTTTTTTGATCCGGACTACCTAACTGCTAGTTTGCATCCATGGGCCTCGGTCAGCGCACTTTGGCCGAGGTCCTCGTCGTTCCTTGATGGCTACAAACTACCACTATCTAGAGGTCTTCCTGATAGCTCTTTGTTCATAAATTTTTGAAATTTGTTTGATTTGATACAGTCATAACACTTTGCTAGTTTTCATGGATCCAATCCAGATCACCCATGGTGGTAAGGACCCATAAGCCATAGATTAATCAATTTTCATCAGGTTGGTAAGATGTCAGATGGTGCCAGACAAAAGTATTCTATCACCAAAATTGTTCGAACCCTCGAATGGGCCAAAAAAGGTGGGAGCCATCCCAAACAAACCTAGACCATTCAACACTTTGTAAAAATCATTCACTATAAAGTTGACTAAATCCCTGAATACACCTATGTATTTAAACTGATTTGGTCTCAAAGTTGTGATGGAGCCCCTAAACACCCTGAGCACCTTGGGTCTGTTTGAAATCATTTGTAGTGCCATAAAAACAATGCCAAGGATTTTGGGTTAAGCCCAACATTTAAGGATAACATATCATAAGTGTGTATGTGCTAATGAGTTAAGATTTGAAGCAACCAAGATGTTTGAAGCCTCTACGTGGAAGCAATTGAGTGGGGCGTAACTTTGGCTATGCTAACATGTTGTGAGTTTGGGGTTCTGAAATCGAGCAAATCTTTGTTGCTAATATGAGTCCATTGCTACAAACATTCAAGACCAGTGGAGTTCATGGGCCCACAACCCACAGGATCAAGACATTGAACCTTGAAGGGTTGAATTCAATAAAGCCTCATAATATCTTTTCATCGAGTCTTTCCTCATGATACTTACAACTATAGATATCTAAATGGTAGTCAAATTCAAAAAATAAATGGATTTTTATAAAATACCCTCTTATATCCACTTGTTATCTCTACCAGGAAATTCTCTATGACTATATTGGCTATGACTACTAGTACTATGGTTTAAGCCATGGAGAACCCGGGAAACTGATCACAGTTGGATTCACATGGTACACTCCATCTGTTGAGAAGTTTGTTATTAATGTCAAAGCCACAAAGTATAGATTATGAATCCACTGTCCTAGTACTTATGTGTGTGTTATCATTCCCAAAATAAAACAAATAAGAATACAAAGGAATTAATTCAAAAAATGAATTTGAAAAAGGATTAACTATTGAGCTCATAATTTTTGGTGTTTAAATTTTTACATGACTATACAAGAAATACAAAATGAGAGTTGTATGAGAGTAGTTTTAAATGCACACATTTTCCTGCTAGTGGATTGCTTCAGTAGATTATAGAGTATATGTTCTAAACCATAGGAGTGTTCACACCCCTAAAGTTGTTATGACTTCAAAATATTGTTGGAGTAAAAACATGTAGAGAATTATTAAATAACAAACTCTATCAGATGCTAATAGACAAAGTTACATGCATGGGAAGAGGTTGTTCGAGATTAATCCAAGGCATCCTAACATTAAAGAACTTTGTGAAAGGTCATACAAAATCTAGAGGATGAAAATATAAAGCAAACTGCAAAAATGATTTGCCATACAACATTGATGGAAAGTGGATTCATGCTTGATGACCCAAAAAAATTTGCCTCGAGCATTTACTCAACAATCAAGACTACAATAAATGTGAACCCTGATGCAACGATCGAGGAAGATGTTGTTGATTTGGAGCTTGTTTGATTTCCAACACTGCTATGTTTCATTATCGCTTGATGCATCCATCATCATATATAATGTTACAAATATATATGAAAAGATGTGTTAAGACATGGATGAAAGAAGAGGAGAAATGTGTGAAAACGAGCTGACTAGTCAACATTAATTTCAAAGCACATTTTGAAATGACAAAACTGACTAATTAGTACAACATTATTGTGATTAAACCTGTACATTTGGCTCTTAAAATTTTTAGATGCTTGGACTTGTATAAATATAACCTTGAACATTCCATTTCAATTAACTAAGTGACATGTCTTCTGAAGTAGTCGCGAAAAGATTCAAAGGTTGGAAGAAAAGGTTTGTGAGAGGAAATACAATAGTTCTATGATTTTGATGTAAGTTTACAATCAAAGAAAAAATATATCCATGAAGATATCTGAGTGGTGAGACAATCAAGTTATTACCAGACAATAAGGAGACATTCTTAAAATTGTTTGACATATTCAGTAAAAATGGGTATGCTGATTTGGTGGCATTCACATCCTTGGAAATCGATTACAGACGCTAGGATAGCAACGTCATTATACATAATCAATGGAAGAGCAGGAATTCCTCTGCATCAGACTTATCTCAATTATATGTTCTTTAGGTTTGTCTACATGGACAAGAAGACCCCTCTTCATGTTTGTTGTCATCCATTTACATAAGCACAAAGACTCATTCATTGCCGAAGTTTGAAAACTCGCAATCATCGTGTGCCTTTTCATGCTACATCACATAGTCTATCTCCGTATTCAATAGGGGATATTAATTATGTGGATGAGACGTCCATCTATAAGGCCATGTCATCCTTTAAGACTTCAAACTATTCAATACCACCTTTGCCTCTCAAATTTCAAACTAAGTAGTGGCAGGGGAAATTTTTGAAATAAATGAAGCAAAGAAGGGACTTGAAGATGCCTGAGATAGGAGCAGTACATCAATGATGCTAGAATCAGACCCTAAAAAATGGTCCAAAATAGAAGAAATTCCTCTAGTTTCATCAACCTAGATGTTATTTCTCATCAAATCATCCCAAATATTTTGTTGTAGTTCAACTATAATTGTCATAGCTCTGTGAAGTTGAGATGAGATGGAAGGATGGTGCTACTGAGAGAGGTTAAGAAACCAAAGACTAGTGAGTAGGTCAATTTTTGAAGGAATAATTCCCATAAACTAATTTAAAGATAAAACATTCTTTCTGAGTATTGAATAGTTTCCTAGCGTCGCAGGAATCAAACCTGGGTGTTCCTGTAAGAGGGCAGCAATTGTAGCTTCTTTAAGTCACTGAACTGGTGTGAAATGTCCCCTATCAAATCGTTTATAGAGATGTATATCTCCCTAAGTTACCATAGTGTTACATTGACTTAGTTGATACCAGAGAAGATGTAGTTATAAATGATAAGAAGTTGCATGAGATAAAGATTGAGCAACCCATTGATTTGTAGACCTTGGTTCTCCACATTTATAGTTTTAGCAGTAGCTCACTTTAACCCCTATATTTGAGAAAGGTAGTGGTGGTGGGTAGTCCAGTTGGCTATATACAAAGGGATTTTGAAGTTGTGGCTCGATGAGTAACACTTGTCCTCTTTGTTGTTGTGTCTGCAAGTTATGTTGATGGATTCCTTCGCGTGGCCTCGAACATTGAAAGAGATCCATACAAAGTATTTTTTTCCTCTTATCAAGTGGAATAACTATGGAGTTGTGATTATTTTGGGAAATAAATTGGAAACATTTTCATTTTCTATTTCTTTTTAATAAATTAAAATTCCCATTTCCCAAAGGAAGTGTTGTCGCTTCTAAAACACCCTCCAAATTTTGGCCTACACACAAATTTCAGAGCCTACCTTGATCCTATATATTGTCGTCATAAGCGTTAATACTTGTTACATGTGTTTTCTATAATAAAAAATTGTCTTGTTTGCAAGAAAATCAAAGTGTCGCCTTTTCACATGTTAAGTGTCACACGATGTACATAAGCTGGTCTTTGTGGTAATAAGGGGTAGTCTTAGCATAAATGAGTTGTTCTTACCATGTAAACATATGTCACACTCATTTCAAAAGTTCTAAGCCTTGTTGCACAAGTGTCGTCACGGTCGTTGTAAATTATATCTTTGGTGTCGCACTTGTCATAATTTGTTGCACTGAGGAAATTATGTTCATGTGTTCTGGATGATATGTTTTGTGTCATCAAGTGTTCTAATTGTGTGATCACAGTCAATTCTTATCATTGTTCACATAAGCTTCATCGATCCTACACAGCCAAATTCGGAAAACTTCCCAACCAAGCAACTTAGCCTCATCTAGTGCTCCTAAACTGTGCATTGTACAACCTCGTCCCACAAGCTACAACCCTTCCTCTTGGCACTACACAATTCGTAGTTCCTACCTCCCAGGGCTGTGCATTATGCAATCACAGTGCTCAAGCTTGAGCTTTAACCCAAAAAACTGCACAATTTCTCCCTCTTTCCTAGTATGAACTATGCATTGTGCAATATCAAGGCTTAAGCCTCATCCCTGAGCTCTTGAACTGCAAAATCACTTGGCCTCCTCTACCTTCTTGAACTACAAAGTGGTAAAAATCAATGCTCAAGCCCTTAGCCTGGCTCCCTAAACTCCCTAGATGCACAATATTTTTGCTAAATCCAAGCCTAAACTACACATTGTTTAGTCTCAAGGCTCAAGCTCAACCCTTGATTTTCTGAGTTGTGCAATTGCACAATCACTGAGCCTCTCCCTTAGCTTGTCATCTGGTTCTAACTCAACCAGTGGATCATCATGCAACATTTTAGACTAGGGATTTATCAGACTGTTGTTTTCTTGTCATGAGTGAATTGAAGATCCAGGTACTCTATCATGCCATGAAAGGATGATGAAGAAGGAAATGGAGAATGGGAACATGTTAGAAGACACCTCTGTAGTTGAATACGAAAGTTGATAAATCAGGAGAAAGAAAAGGGACACCAATTTGTGATCGTAACTCAAGACCTGATATCATTGAAGACTCCTTATCTCTAAGCCGTATGGAGGTGGACAGAAGAACATTCTCAAGAAGACACATAGAAAAAAGAAGCAAGAATGACTTGACATTTCCATGTCATGATGCAGTCCATGTCATCAATTTCATGTCAAGAGTCACCATATGCCATTTGATTTTTTGTGGATTATGTAAATTCCTATTCGAAAACGTATTGTAAAGTGGAATTCCAAAGGACATGTACAGAATATGAAGAGTCATGTAAAGTTGAAAATTCATAGGAATTCAAACAATGATGAGGGTAGTTATAGAGTCACACGGGAGGTGAAGCATCACCCAATTGGTTATATATACACTCTCATTGTATGAGCAAAGGAATTTTCACCTTGGCTCCTCTCGCAAGGCATTAAAGAGAAAACTAGTTATTTTGGGGAGCAAGTAGTGGCTATTGTATATTTTAACCCTGTATAGAAATTACCTGCATACGGATTCTAAAAAATAGAAAACAAACAATGACGAGAGCATAAAACATAAAACAAATATACACAAATATTTTCTCCTGCATCCCAAAACTAGGACTACTAGATTGATTTTTCAATATTCCTTTCAATGTTACAATATATATATATATATATATATATATATAAACTCCAATCCATTAACCCTGGATCATAACATAACCATAGCTCCCTTGACCGGATCTACAAAATACTATGGACATAAAACAATCATGCCCAAACATTAGGGGAATTTTGAGGTCTAAAATGAGGCTCCTAAGAAAAATGTATAACAAAAATAATATTTATAAGAACTAATAGGATTGAAGATGATGATATCAACCATGGGGGATGATTCACCATTTTTGGAGTAAAAAGGTACAAAGATTAAAAAATAATAAAACTACTTTTTCAACTTGTATTTTCAACTTATCTCCCTAAGTTTTTACTCAAATTACGAGTGGGAGTACTCATTGGATGCAAAATTTAATTCCTCATCCAAGGAATTCCCATGTTGCATACTTTCAATAGACCCTACTAAATGAAAAATGAGAAATACATGAAAAAATGTGATTGAAATCACGTTTTTCATGTATTTTTCATTTTTCGTGTAGCAAGATCCATTGAAAATATGCAACATGGGTACTCCTTGGATGAGGAATCAAATTCTACATCCAATGAGTGTTTCCGCTCCAAATTTGAGTTAACTCATAGGGAGATAAGTTGAAAATACGAGCTGAAAAAATAGTTTTATCTTTTTTCCCTCCAAAATTTGATGATGTAATGTAATCTTATTTTATTATTTCCAATATTATTTTATAAGTTCCTTAGGAGGACCATTTTAGACCTAAAAATTCCCCTAATGAGTATGTGTGAAATCCATGCACAAAACCATAGGTAGGCCTACCCATCTAATACAGGGTCCAAAAAATAAATGTCCTTGGCCATTGCCCTAGACCTCTTGCAGGGGGCCTACCGCCCCCTGCTACGCCTGACACAACATGAATGGGGGCATTCTTCCCCCTGTGACCCCCTCGCTCATGGGGTAGTTGTGGAAATAATATAACACACTCCCAACATTCTCCCACTTGTTGTTTTCTTTCCAGAGGAGAGCTTAGTCATTGTCCACCCCCTTGCACCACCCATTGTGTTTCTACACAAAGAGAAATTCTGAGTGCTCATGGATTTTGTCAATACATCTACACTATTCTTCAAAGTTTCCACCTTTACCAATAACACCTTTTTATCCTCAACCATATCCCTCACAAAGTGATATTGAACATCAATGTTCTTTGTCTTTGAATGATAAAAAGAGTTCTTTGCCAAGAAAATTGTGCTTTGGCTCTCACAGTCTATCCTTATAGCTCGTTGTACTAACCCCATTGTTGACCCCTGAACTTGCATATCTCTTACACACTTTACTAAACTTTTTCCATTCACTTGGACCTCCTAAGCTATCAACATCATTGTATATTAACCATAAAATAGCATTTAAAGTGGTTTTTTAACTGTCTTTGTGTTTGCTGTTTGAATTGGATTTTTTACTTATGAACTGCAGAACGCAGCCACTTTCTGCAGCTGGTTCAACTTCTCGTAGCCGTTTTTGTTAAACTCTAGGATGCAGGTATCATCAGGCAAAGCAAGCCACATGGAAAAGTTGGAAATGACTTGAACATAGATCAGGTCCTATAGGTTCAGCTGGATTCATCAGGGAAAGACGTGGTCAACAGTGGTCAAGCGGTGGTCAAACAGAGGATTCCTACGGCAACAGGACTCCATTTTCAAACACATGAAGATTTTCATGGCCATTTCTAGATCCCTGAGGCACGTTGACACCTGTAGGCTGCCCCACGATGTGAATCCAACAACCATTTTCAATAGATTTCATAATCTCGGAAACCATGATGCTAAATCCATGGATGCTGTCTTTTAGGTGTCCTCTGTCAACGTAGTTTCATAGGAAAACAGTTGTGAGTTTCTTGTTATAAATAACGCATTTCCAAATGCATACAGTTAGTCTTTTTGCTTATGTAATTTCACTATTAAGTTTTTGTGCCATGACACTAGTCCCACTGTGATAATGCTGTTTTGAGAGATAAAAGAAGACTCTGTTCTTACATGATTGCATGAGCATAATTCTTGATTGATAGCCTGTTGACTGAGGCTGTGCAGAGGGCCCCTGCACACTTAGGTTTTTTTCTTTCATTGTTGTACAGTTTTATGTAGTGTTACTTTAATTCCATTGCATATATTCCACAGTTATTCACTTGTGTATATTTCTTTTGCTATAATATTAACACTTCACTCCTGTTCATGATTTTACAAGCTTTGTATATTACTGTTAACACTGATCAGTGTGTGTGTATGTTTCAGGATAGAAGTAGGCCCGGGCACTTTTACACATTTCCTTTTGCAAAAACTAGTGACATGGAATCAATCTTTCTGCTGACTTTCTTTTCTTAGTTTTTCTTTAATTCCAGTTCTTTTTTGTTGATTTCAGTTTAGTTCATTTGCTTTGTTAGATAGTTTAGAAATCAACTTACTCATATCATTGATGATTACCTCTAAAAGCCATAGCTTAGACTACCTGGCGAGGGGTCAGACTATGAATTGATGTGATTTGATTTTAGTTTTTACTTTCCTGCAATTAGATATCAGATTGCTCAAGTTGTTGATGATTACCTCCGAAAGCCATGGCTTAGACTACCTGGCGAAGGGTCAGACTATGAATTGATGTGATTTAATTTTAGTTTTACTTTTATGCAATTAGATATCATATTGCTCATGCTATTGATGATTACCTCCGAAAGCCATAACTTAGACTACTTGGCGAGGAATCAGACTATGAATGATGTAATTTGATTTTACTTTTATTAGATTGTAATTTTTTATTTGTTTGAAGTGCAGTAGCTTAATTTATTTTTCTATTTAGACAACAGCAGGGATACTGGTTTCATGACCAATAGTTCATTTCTTGTTTGACTTAAGTAGTAGCACATTTTCATTTTTGTTCAGGTATTAATTTCATCATTAGTATGTTCTAAGATCCTCTGGAGCATTAAGATCTGGAAATCACTATAAAGGACAGAATTGCCTTAAAAATATATATCCATAATTGCCTTCTAGAGTTTTCTTTCACATTAGGAGATAAACAAAGATAAAAACCCCCAAAAACCAAATAAAAATAAAAAACGACAAAAGTAAGAAATAGTTTATCTTTCACATATAGTGTGCCACACTTCATCAGTTTACAAATCCCGAATTGATAATTAATGTAGCAATTTAGGACACGCTAAATTGACCAAATATTTTGGCGCTGTTGCTGGGGAAGTGTAACTAGGTAGCCAATTTCTTAAAAAAAAAAAAAAAAAAGAAGGGAAAATTGATAACTTCTCGAAGTATGCCCTCCTCTTGCACCTAGTGTGATCTGGAGGATCAGAAGAGAGAGTTATTGGTTCAATAATTCCTTGAGTATGCTCTCTTATTGCACCTAGTGTGATCTAGAAGATCAAAAAGAGAATTATTAGCCTGACTTGAAGAGAAAAATAAAAATAAAAAATGACATGCATAGATCAAGAGATTCTAGGGGAAGGTTTATAGCTAGGGCCAAGAGTTCGATTTTCACAACTCCATCTTCTTCAAGGCATAAACAAGATTCACCACCATCTACTCCTAGCCTTAAGATTCCTGGAATTCAAGGAGCAACAGCTGAATTAGAGGATTCTCCTACACTATCTACCAAATCTCATCTAGGAGAAGACCCTTTCTTCACTTCTACAGGAGAGCACATTGTAATCAAAGAGGTAGAATCACTCGAAGAAGAGAAGGAAGAAACTCTCTCTCGTCCACCCTTGATAGAAGAACCAGAAAACTCTAAGGAAACTATCATGATGAAGGAAGTAGTAAATGGATTTGGGGGTAGAGGTAGAGGAGGAGGAAATAATGGAGGCAACAATGGTGGAGGTGGAGGTAATAATGGAAGAAATAGGGAAGGAGATAACTCGTTTGGATTCCCTTTAGTTGATGAGGAAACTCACACAACGATGAAAGACATCTCACCATCTGTCCTCCCCAAATTTTATGGATTGCGAAGTGAGGATCCTGAAACATTTCTGTTTGAGTTTGAAGTCGTGTGTCGAACCTATGACTATATGGAAGACTCTCAAAAATTCAAACTGTTTCCTTCAACATTGAAGGGAGCCGCTTTGAAATGGTTCATGGGATTAGTCACCCAATCTATTAGGACTCGGAATGATATGAAACAAACATTTTTGGATAGATACCTAGACTATTATATGCCCACCAATCACAAGGATGAGGTATTCAAAATGATGCAAAAATAAGATGAAAACTTGGAGGATTTACTTGAAAGATTTCAATACAACTTAAAGAGAGAAAAAATGAGTAACTTAAATGAGGAAACTTTGAAAGCCCTTCTATTGAAATCCATTAGAGATGAATGGATAGATATTTTAAACATGATGGGAAAGGGAGACATTTCTCAACTTCCACTTCGTGACATAGCATAACTATGTGTCCATCTCTCAAGGGGAAAATCTAAAACGGGAAAAGGGCCTAGAGATCCTTCTCTTATTAGAGGAAAAAAATCTACAACTGGATCGATAAGTAGTGCAAAGATTGGAAATATGCTTGATGAATTCAAAACTGATATCCTAGGGAGTCTTAGTGAACAACTAGACACCCTTAAAATTCAAAACAAGTAGAAAACATAAGCTGATGCTTTGGCCATATTTTGTCCAAAATGTAGGAAGAAACATGCTCTAAGGGAATTCCCCTTGGATGCAAAAGTTGTAGAAACATGTATGATTTGCTCAGAGAATCATGAGACCAAGGATTGTCCTTCAATTCCTCGGCTCAAAGTTATCTTTCAAGAAGATCCAAATTCAGTAGAATCTCTCTGTTTTGTTTCAAGAAGACCTTGGTAAGGGAAACAAAATCAAGGGTTTAACAACCCTATGAACTTTCAACCCCCGCCAAATTGGAATTCTTGGCAACAACTTTGGCCCCAACCTCAAAATCCATATCAATCATGGGCACAGGGGATGCAAAATACTTATGGGAGGTTTGCTCAATTTTATCAATATCCTCCATCTTTTCAAAATCAACAAACTCCACTACTTCCAAATCAAAATCCACAACTTTCATTGTCATTTCCACAACAACAACCTTCTCAACAAAATCCAAATCCTCAACTCATGCTTCCATTTCAACAAAAGACAAATCAAATGCCCGCTCAACCATTGCAAATCCTAACAATAAAAATCCTCAGAATACTTACATGATAGAAGAATAACAATTTCCTACCTATATGATTGTTCCTCTTAATGATGTACAACTCAGGTCTGGTAGAGTTTTAAAAAACCTTCTATAGATGTCCAAGAACAAGATACCTATAAGGAGGATTCTCTTAAAGTTAATAAAGGTTTTGAGGAAGCATCTCTTCAAAACTCAAACACTCAAAAATAGAAAGAAAAAGAGTCACCCCCCACAAATCCTATAGTTAAGCAACCTGCATCTTCATCCACACCTCCTTTCCTTGAAAGATTACAAATTGAAAAAGGGGTGGAAAAACAAATCTTGTTGCCTGACTATGATTTTCTAGATGAATTAAAGAATGTCTGTATCAAGATTCCCTTGCTACAAGCCATTAGAGAGATTCCTATTCTAGCAAAAACAATAAAGGAGTTGAGTCTCAAAAGACCAGGAAGGAAACCAAGAGATACAAGAAGAATCCACCTGGTAGGAAAAATTGCAGATATCATGATGGGAAAAATTACCATGCAGAAGTATGTAGATCCTGGTAGCCTAATTGTCAAAACACATATCAATGGGGTAGAAATTCCAAATACTTTGATTGATTTAGGGGCTGCTATCAACATTATGAGTAGACAGACTATGGAACAGCTAAAACTTCCTAATATTCTTTTTGCACCTACTCTACTGCAACTTGCAGATCGACCAATTATCAAACCAGATGGTGTATTAGAAGACATTTCGGTATCCTTAGATTCTTGGGAATATCCAGTGGATTTCATGATTTTAACTCCCAATAGTAATCTAGGAGGGCATCCACTCATCTTAGGAAGACCTTGGCTAGCCACAGCTGATGCTTTTATCAGTTGTAGATCTGGGGATATGTATATTTCTGATGGTAATTCGACAAAGAAATTCAATCTGTATCCTCCAGCAAAAGAAATTACAGAAGTAGGAGATAATGAATGGGTCAATGATGAGGACACTATACAACCTGTCTTTACCATTTTTGAAATCAGTGAAGATAGTCAAATTCTGAACACATTAGAAAACTTTGAAACATATTCAGAATATGACCACACACAATTTCAGTTAGATTCTGACATTGAGTATCTATCATCTAGACAAATGTCTCTTTACTCTATGGAAGAGTTTGGTAGTTCCGCCACTAAGATCTTTCCAAGTAAAACATGAATATCAACAAAAACTTGGAAAAATCACAACAGGAAGAGCTAACCAAAATCTTGCAAAAACATTCTACTGCATTTGCATGGGAGTATACTGATATGAAAGGTATTGACCCTAAGACTTGCATTCATCACATCTACATCAAGGAAAACAATAGACCAATCAGACAACCTCAGAGAAGGATGAATCCAAACCTTAGGGAGATAGTGAAAGAAGAGCTCCAAAAACTACTCAATGTAAACTTCATTTATCAAATTTCAGATAGCCGATGGGTTTCTCCTTTGGTATAGTACCTAAAAAGAATGGTAAATGGAGGGTATGCATTGATTACAGGGAATTGAACAAAGCAACCTTGAAGGATCACTTTCCTTTACCCTTTATCGATCAGGTATTAGATACTTTAGTAGGCAAAAATTAATTTTCATTTTTGGATGGTTTTAGTGGCTATAATCAAATTCAGGTAGCAACTGAAGATCAAGATAACACCACATTCACCTGTCCGTGGGGAACTTTTGCTTACCGAGTGCTTCCTTTTGGATTATGTAATGCACCCGCAACATTTTAAAGGGCAGTACTAGGTATCTTTTCTGATCTAATCCATGATTGTGTAGAGGTCTACATGGATGATTTTACAGTTTATGGTGATTCATTTGAAGAGGCATTAGAAAATTTGGAAAAGGTCCTTATAAGATGTAAAGAAACAAACCTTTCATTAAGTCATGAAAAATTCTTTATGATGTTTACTAAAGGTATTGTTTTGGGACATCACATTTCAGGGGATGGGATTAAAGTTGATAGATCAAAAGTTGAAGTCATCTCCAAGTTGCTTATTCCAAATTGTCAAAAAGATGTTAGAAGTTTTCTAGGATTTATCAGATACTATAGAAGATTTGTAGAAAACTTTACCAAAATAGCATCTCCACTCTTCAAACTGCTTACAAAAGACTGTGAATTCAAATGGGATCTTGATTTCCAATCAGCATTTGAAACTTTGAAAACAAGAATATCTGAAGCACCCATCTTGAGAGGACCAAATTGGAAACTTCCTTTCCATATTTCTACAGATGCTTCAGATACATGTTTAGGGGATGTGTTGGGACAAAAATATCTAGTTCCTTATGCCATTTACTGTACCAGTAAAAATTTAACTCGCACTGAGTTGAACTATACTGTGACTGAAAAAGAATTCTTAGCTGTTGTTCATGCAATCAATAAGTTTAGACATTATATAACAGGATATGAAACTTTTATTCATACTAATCATTTTGCAATTAGATATATAATGAAAAAACCCATTAATAATGGTAGAGTTACAAGGTGGCTCCTACTTTTACAGGAATTCAATATCACTGTGTTGGATAGACCAGGAAAACAAAATATAGTAGCTGATTTCTTGTCTAGGATTCAAAATACTAAAGAAGATTCTCCTGTAGAGGATAAGTTTCCTAATGAATATTTATTTGTAGTAACTACTAAGACTCCTTGGTATGTGGATATAGCTAACTATTTGGCTATATGGAAACTACCTCCACATTTATTTCCTCGTGAAAGAAGAAAGATTATTCAGGAGAGTTCAAAATATTCATGGATTTCTAACAAATTGTTTAAAACAGGGCCAGATCTTGTGATCAGAAGATGTGTCAGGGAAGATGAAATGCCTGATATCCTCAAAGCATGCCATGATGAACCATGTGATGGAAAATTTGCTAGGACAGCCTCTAAAATCCTCTCTTTGGGATATTATTGTCCATCCCTTTTCAAAGATGCAAAACAGTATGTCAAAAGGTGTGATAGCTTCGAAAGAGTAGGGAAACCTACCCTTTCAAATGAAATGCCATTACAACCACAAGTACTCATCGAACCCTTTGAAAAATGGGTTTTAGACTTCATTGGACCTGTTAACCTTCCATCTAAACAAAAAAAAGTATATATTGGTATGTACTGATTATGTCACTAAATGGGTAGAAGCCAAAGCATTATTTTCTGCTACTGAGCATTCAGTTATTAGTTTTCTTTATGAGGATATTTTTACTCGCTTTGGTGTTCCAAGAGAAATTGTGACAGATCAGGGAAGCCAATTCACATCCAACATGGTGGAGAAGCTGATGGAAGAATACAAAGTCAAGCACAGAAAATCTACTCCTTACCATCCGCAAGCAAATGGTCAAGTGGAGTCTACAAACAAAGTTCTTGAAAGCATCATTACCAAAATTGTTCATCTACACAGAAGAGACTGAGCCAAAAGGCTTCCTAAAGCCTTATGGGCCTACAAAACAACATGGAGGAATACAACAAGACATTCTCCCTATGAACTTGTTTATGGGAAAGAAGTCCTGCTCCCCATTGAGTTCCAAGTTAAAACTTTCAAGATGGCAGTTCAATTGGGAATGGATCTATCAAGAGCCCAAAAGCATAGAATGGAGCAATTGAATGAACTAGATGAGATCAGATAAGAAGCAATCCTAAGAACTGATCTAGTTCAATATTAAAGAGCTAAGTGGCATGAAAAATACATCAAAGAGAAAAAGTTTCAAGAAGGAGACTGGGCATTGCTATTTGATTCCAAGTTTAAAGACTTCAAAGGTAAATTCCAGATTCATTGGCTTGGGCCATATGAGATTGACAAAGTCTTTAGCAATGGAGCGGTAAGAATCAAAACCATTGATGAATTTCAAACTCCTCTTATTGTGAATGGTCACCGATTAAAGATCTATCATAAGCCACTCTCAAAGGAGGAATTTGTCAAAATCATTTAGGATAATTCTGCAATAAGGCTGGTGAAGAAGAGTCCTTCTTCTCCACCAGCCTAGTCCTTGATATTTTTCTGTTTCTAAAAATAATAATAATAATAATAATAATAATTGTATAAGCATGAAAACCAATCACAGATTGGCAGTCTTATACAGAAAATATAGGGCGAAAATTAGAATCTTCTGACACCCTATATTTTCCAAAAAAAAAATCCTCTCTTTCTCAATCCACAATTTCATGTCACTTCACTTCATTTCATTCCACTCCACCCATTTCATCTCATTTCATTCTGCCAATAAAAGTCTTTTCATGACTAGTTTTCATTCACTCAATCATCATTTATCCATCTCCATTCAGTCATGTGATCATTGTAACAGTTTCCGCAGCTGAATCCTGTTTCTACAGCTACAAACGGATTCCGCAGCTAGTTGTTGTTTTTGCAGCTAGCACCCTGACATTCAACATTGGCAGTCATATGATAATAAAAAATAATAAAAATCAAATTTAGGTATGACCGAGGACATATTATGAAGACATGAGGCACCTAAAAGCATCAACAAGGAGCAACTGATCAAAGGTTAATGGACAAAAAGTTGCAAAACATTCCAAGGTCTGAGTAGAAATTTATTTCAAATAGCATTAAAATCACATTTTTACATAGTTATGAAACCATATCTTCACTATATGCAATGATTGAGATTGATAGCCTCCATAACCGTTCCACGACCTATGATTCCTCCATAAACTGTGCATTTATTTTCCAAACAGCCTCATGATCAGCCCTCGGGTTTAACATGTGTTTGGTTGTACCTTGACACTCCACCTGTAACCATGAGGACATGGTTGATTTGATCACGGCTCTCCTCCGCCACACAAATTTTGCAGCCATTTCATGAGCATGTTTATGTCTACTTTGCAGCCATTTAGTTTAAAATTCTTCCAGGTTCAATTTACTCCCCTACTATTCTATTGAAGTCACAGTTTCATTTCCACCTTGTTCACATAAGCCTCTGCTTCATTCCATGAATTCACTCCCACTACCTGTTCTATGTTTACCATTTACAGTCATTGGTTTTTCTCCATAAACCCAATAAACTTCCGCTAACCCAGCCATCTCACCTATGCTAATCCATTACTTATGCAGACGTATTTTAAGACAAAAGAAAAGAATGGGGTTGTTGTTGAGAGGAGAACCGAAAGGACCCAAGTTTATGGAAGGGTACCCACAATTGAAAAAAATACTGAAGAAGGCATGGTGGTTAAGGTTCATTCAAAAATTCAAGGGCTACAACAAGGAAATTACAAAGACTTTTGTGAGGTCTTTTAACGGCCTGGAGGTGGAAGTTGGAGACCTCAAGTTTACAGTCACCGAGGCATCCATAGCAGCCGCTACAGAACTCCCGCAGGAGGGAGAATGTTGGTTCAAAAACAAGAGCTTTGACGAGAAGGCTTGGAGGGTTATCCTACGCAATCCAGGTATGGATGTAACTATTTTTAAACGAGGAATCCCTGTCCATGCTTTAGAAGAGAAGTGGACCAGCCTATTATTGAATATTCAAAAGTTCATTACTTGTGAATGACGTTTTGGGGCAATGTATATGTATCACACTTGGTTGCTGATGAATTTCTTAGAAAACCAAACCCTCAATATGCCTTACTTTTTACTAAATAGTTTGAAAAAGATGTCTGTAACTGTCTAAAAGAATTTGGAGGATGTAGAACCCCACCTGTATCATCATGGGCTTGTGAAAATTTTAATTGAAAAACAGTTGAAAGAGAAGAAGGACACCTAGGAACAATTTCTAGTTAGAAATTTCTTTCAAGATCCCCCTGAAACACCAGAGAGCAGTTCAACAAGGAAGAGTAGGGGGAAGAAAACCAATGTAAGAATTCAAGACACTCCTACCAACACAACCAAAGAAATTAATCAAGAAGATAAGCTGCCTAGGAAGGAAAGAACTAAGGATAAGGAGCAAAGGAAACCAAAAGGGAAAAGAAACGTAGAAGCTGTATATCAAACCCTAGATCCTTCCCAAAAAGAAGACCACCAAACACTGTTTGAAAGACTAGCTTATCTTTAGAAACAATCAGTTGCAGCCAAGAAGAAAGGAAAAGAAAAACAGAGTATGGAGGAGGAAGACACTAGTCCACAACATTTAAGGAGAAGCCCCAGGCTTAAAGGGAAATTAAGGATAATACAAACCAAAGGGCCCCACTTTATTGATTTAGGAGGGGAAACATTGGAAAAGCCTCCAACAATTCCTCCTAGCCGTAGCCCACAACATATTCCTTTTTCTCAGCCAGATTTTGACATGAGTCCTTCTTGGCTAGATTTGGAGATTAGTCCTTCTCAACAGGATTTTGGGGTCAGCCCAAGAAAAACTACACCTGAGGTAGAACCGAATCAGCAAGAGATGTATGATTATATAGAATCCTTGGAGAAGACAGCCATAGGTCCAAGCACTTCATCTACCCAGCCTCAAACAGCATAGGACACTCAAATCCAATCATTGAAACAAATGTTTTTTGAACTGGAGGTCTTAAATAGACACATCAAGAGGGAGAATGAAACATTAAAGGAACAAAGTGGATTGGATAAGATCAGTCACGATAACACCATGTTACATCTTGGGTTGTGGCAGAAAAAGAACAGGAAATTGAAGAAAAAGTGCAAGAGGTTGAGTAGAGCACTTATCAACCTCAAATTCAGATGCTTGATGAGGAAGCCCAGGATGTTAGCAATACCAAGAAAGAGGAGAAGAGGGCTAGATGTTCTGGCAGAGGTCTTAGAGCACATGAACTAAAGGGAAGATGGTCAAAGTTTTGGTTGCATGGGGACATGCAACACCTTCACAGTGGGGGTATTTTGAGCTTTGAACTTGCATATCTCCTACACACTTTCCTAAACTTTTTCCATTCACCTGGACCTCCTAAGCTATCAACATCATTGCATATTAATCATAAAAGAGCATTTAAAGTGTTTTTTTTAACTATGTCTTTGTGTTTGCTATTTGAATTAGATTTTTTCTTATGAGCTACGGAATGCAACCACTTTCTGCAGCTGGTTCAACTTTCCACAGCCGTTTTTGTTAAACTCCAGGTTGCAGGTGTCATCAGGCAAAGCAAGCCACATGGGCAAGTTGGAAATGACCTAGACATAGATAAGGTCCTATAGGTTTAGCCAGATTCATCAGAGAAATAAGTTGTCAACGATGGTCAAGCAATGGTCAAACAGGGGAGTCCTACGGAAATAGGACTCTGTTTTCAAACACGTGAAGATTTTCGTGGCCATTTGTAGATACCTGGAGGCACGTTGACACCTGTAGGCTGCCCCACGATGTGGATCCAACAGCCGTTTTCAATAGATTGCATAATCTCGGCAACCATGATGCTAAATCCATGGAAGTTGTCTTTTACGTGTCCTCTACCAACGTAGTTTCACAAGAAAACAATTATAGAGCTTTTGTTATAAATAACGCGTTTCTATACACATAGTTCTTAGTCTTTTTGCTTATGTAATTTTACTGTTAAGTTTTTGTGCCGAGACACTAGTCCCACTGTGATAACGTTGTTTTGAGATATAATAGAAGACTTGTTCTTACATGATTGCGCGAGCATAATTCTCTATTGATAGCCTGTTGACCGAGGCTGTGCAGAGGGCCCCTGCACACTGAGGTTTTGTTCTTTTATTGCTTTACAGTTTTATGTAATGTTTCTTTAATTCCATTGAATATATTTCACAGTTATTCACTTGTGTATATTTCTTTTGCTATGATATTAACACTTCACTCATGTTCATGATTTTACAAGCTTTGTATATTAATGTTAATGCTGCTCAGTGTGTGTGTATGTTTCAGGACAGAAGTAGGCCCGGGCACTTTTACACATTTCCTTTTGCAAAAACTAGTGACATCGAATCAGTCTTTCTACTGACTTGCTTTTCTTAGTTTTTTTTTAATTCCAGATTTATTTTATTGATTTCAGTTTAGTTCATTTGCTTTGTTAGATAGTTTAGAAATCCGATTGCTCAAGTTGTTGATGATTAGCTCCGAAAGCCATAGCTTAGACTACCTAGCGAGGGGTCAGACAATGAATTGATGTGATTTGATTTTAGTTTTACTTTTCTACAATATGATATCAGATTGCTCAAGTTGTTGATGATTACCTCCGAAAGCCATAGCTTAGACTACTTGGCGAGGGGTCAGACTATGAATTGATGTGATTTAATTTTAGTTTTACTTTTATGCAATTAGATATCATATTGCTCAAGTTTTTGATGATTACCTTCGAAATCCATAGCTTACACTACCTGGCGAGGGGTCAGACTATGAATTGATGTGATTTTATTTTAGTTTTACTTTTTTGCAATTAGATATCATATTGCTCATGTTATTGATGATTACCTCCGAAAGCCATAGCATAGACTACATGGAGAGGAATCAGACTATGAATGGTGTAATTTGATTTTACTTTTATTAGATTGCAATTTTTGATTTGTTTGAAGTGCAGTAGCTTAATTCATTTTTCTATTTAGACAACAATAGGATAATGGTTTCATGATCAATAGTTCAGTTCTTGTTTGACTTAAGTAGTAGCACATTTTCATTTTTGTTCAGGTATTAATTTCATCATTAGTATGTTCTAATACCCTCTGGAGAGTTAATATTTGGAAACCATTATAG
>APFE030439361.1:56044-97631 GCA_000404065.3 Pinus taeda
AGATTCCAGTACATCTGATACATTTAGCTGGAAAAATGATTTGTTATGGTACAAAGATCACTTATACCTCTGTAAGAATTCCCAACTCAAACAAAATATTTTTCTGGAATTACACGCTTCTCCCTTAGGAGGGCACTAAGGATTTTTAAAAACTTACCACAGGGTTAAGAAGGATTTTTTTTGGGATGGCCTTAAATTAGATATTCAAACGTTTGTGGCGGAATGTTTGGTATGCCAAAAAAATAAAAGCTGAAACAATTAAGACACAAGGTCGATTACAACCTTTATCCATTCCAAGCCAACATTGGCAGGAGGTTTCAATGGATTTTATCATAGGTTTACCCAAGTCTGAGGGAAAGAGTGTCATCATGTTGGTAGTTGACAGACCTACCAAGTATGCACACTTTTGTGCATTATCACATCCATTTAAAGCCAGTATAGTTTCTACGGAATTTATGGAAACAATTCAAAAGCTACATGGAAACCCAAAGATTATTGTAAGTGACAGAGATCCCAGTTTTTCAGGAAATGTTTGGACAACATTATTTTCTTGTCTTGGTACTCAGTTAACTCATTGCTCATCTTATCATCCTCGATCTATTTGGAAAACGAAGATAGTAAACAAATGTTTGGAAGGATATCTTCGTTGCTTTGTATCTGATAAACAGACACAATGTGTCAAATGCTTTCCACTGGCTGAATGGTGGTATAACACTTCCTCCCATACTGCAACAAAATTGACCTCATTTATGGCACTTTATGGATATCATGCACCATCCATCACATCATATTTAAGAGAAAATTCTAAGGTTCAAGTAGTGGAACATCACATCGAGCATCAACAACATGTTCTCCAACTCTTAAAGGATAACCTTGTGTTGGCACAAAATAGAATGAAACAACAAGTAGATCAACATCGCAGTGAAAGAATTTTTGATGTAGGTGATTGGGTATTCCTACGGCTACAACCATATAAACAAATGTCCCTCAAGCAAGCTAAGAAGTATAATAAATTTTCACCAAACTATTATGGTTCGTATAAGCTATTGCAAAAGATTGGTACTATGGCATTCAAATTGGAGCTTCTTGCAGCTTCTCGAGTGCACCCAGTTTTCCATGTTTCATGTTTAAAGAAGGTTATAGGTGACAAGCTCCTAGTTCAAACAATTGCCAGAACTTGACGAGGAAGGAAAAATTATATTGGAACTGGAAGCACTCATAGAAACAAGAACTCGACAACTACGAAATCGATCCATTTCATAGTATCTCATCAAGTGGAAGAATTTATCCACTGAAGATTCCACATGGGAGGATGAGATTTTTATACAGAAGCATCCAAAACTACTCAAGCGTCGAGGACAACACTTTTTTGAAGGAGAGGGGCATGTTAGGTCCCTATAATACTAGTGATCCCACATTAATATTTTAGTTATATCCATTATTAATATTGTTGTGCCCCTATTGTCCCCATATTGTTATTACTATGCCCCATAGAATCCCTCTATTATTATTTTTGTGCCTTTATATTATTATTGTTAGGTCAGCTTGGTTATATTGTGACCCCTTAGACTCCTATATATAGAAAGGAGGTTTTGTCATTTGAATCATCCAAGAATTGTTCACTTGTGTAATGTAAAGGAGGTTGCCCCCTCGAAGAGGCTGAATTCTAAGGCGTTAAACTATCTTTTCTATATTTTTGTGAGCTGGTTTCATAACAATGGATGAAACCATGCATGCGAAGAGGGTGAAATCCAACTCAAACTATGAGGCAAATGCCTCACCTTCAGATCCTTCCTTGGATCCCATCTTGGATTTCTTCAGTGGAAAATTCGTAGCATAATGGCCCACCTCATGACAATGAAAGCATCGCACTTTCGATTTGTCAAACTTCTTCCCACCATGGGAAGAACTAGATTTGGAATGGGACGCCTTCCCTTTCTCTTTCCTTGCCTTACTCGCTAAGGCTAGATTTTCCTCATCATCTTACTTTGGTGAGGATCCATCTATGGTGCTTCTTCTTATCTCCTCCTGCATCAAATCTTACCAAAGTCGTTCCTAATATGGAAATTTTTCTCTTCCATTTACCGAGTCTTGGTAGCTATCCCAGCTCTTAGGAAGATCGAGGAGCACAAGACTCACCATGTCATCATCGGCTGTTGTGATCCCTACACATCCAAGCTCATCCCTGCAGGTGGTGAGGTTGTTCAGATATGTAGAGATCATGTCGCCCTTTTCACACACGATTTTCCAAAGCTTGTCTTTCAGCACTAGCTTCCTCTAATTACTGTTGTTCTAATATAGATATTTCAATGTTTTCCATATCGAAAACGATGTCTCCTTCCCATGGAAACTTGATACTATGTGGTTTTGAACTCCCTCCAGAAGGATTCTTCTTTCTCTAACCACACATTTCTTCCATTCCGCCAATCCTATAGCATTAGCCGCTACTGGCTTGGGGAATTCTTGAGCAATGAAGTCCTTTAAATCGTTATCCTCTAATACTGCTTCCATGCAATCCTTCTAGGCTATATAATTCGAGCTGCCATTAAGGGCATACTCGAGTCTTAAACCATTGAACGCCATTGGTGAAATTGAGATGTGATAAGAACTCGATTTCTATATTCAGGAACTTCAACCTTCAAACTTCTCCCTTATTTATACTCTTCTTCGCTTTGATCACCTTTGCTCTAATACCATGTAGAATTTGCCACTGTAGATCAATAGATTATGCAATATACTAAAGAAAAATACAAGATCTACTTCTACAACAAACTTTGCGGAAGCTTAATCGAATATGAGCAAAGATCAAATGCAAAACATATAAATGAGAATGAGAAAGTAATCACACATGAACACAAAAGAATACTTTGGGGAAAGCCTTTGCCTAAAACCCCGATCTCTGTAATATCATACAAGTGGAAATATGTCTGGATTACACAAAGCTTTAGCTCACAAACTATCTAGCTCTCAATACAATCCCGCTACTGCTCATAGACAGTCAAAGGCTTCTCATAAACCTTCTCCTCTACCCTCCAAGCCTCCCATTTCCTTGCACAATTTCTCCTGGGGTCCAATGCTAACACCTGTGTGAATTCACCTCTCACACAACACATTAAACTCAATAGTAATTGTGCAGTCCTGAAAGAGATAATTCCTTCTACATGGATGAGTTTCCTTTATAGGAAAAATCCTCCAACTGATAGTACACTGTCCCTTCACCTGATCTCAACTTGGTCTCTCACTGAACTGACATGCATGAGTTATTTATGAGATAATATTCAGTTATCTGAAGTGCAACAGTTACATGCATGCATGCATTAACTAACTGAACTCACAAGCAGTTCCACAAACTATTGGAACTAATCTAATGGACTTAACTCAAATAACTGAGCTAACTAATTACAACTCAAAGTACAACTCATCCTGATCTCATTTAATCAAGGGATAACTTCCTCAATCAATGGAGAAACTATTGCATGTCTTCACATAGACTTCATGTTTGATTTCCTACAACTAATTAACTCAAGATGAATTAATTAATTATTTTACAAACAACTGCTAAGATCAAATTCAAATTTTACTTCTCAATTTTAGTTCAAGAACTAACTAAAATTGGAATCTATCCTGAAATGCTATTTATAGAATTTCTATTTTTAGCATTTCTTGTTTCTATTTTCGATATAAATCATTGCAAATAACTCAAATATAACAACTTTCACAAGTCATCAATTGGATACATGTTAAGCCCATAATGAGCATATCTTTATAATGCCTTTGAGGTCTATTATTTGTGAGTCAAGAATTAATGCATACACATAAATCAAACACTAAATTGGACTTGAGAAATGAATTAATATCAATGTAAATTAATTAAAATCTTTTATGTTTTGGAATGCTACTATGGAAATTTACATTGTCGTTTAGTATATATGAGTTATGAAGTAACAAATTATTTCTTGACTTTTTGTTTATTGTAGTCCTTTATGCCATCCCATTTTACATGATGAAAATTTCCTTATCTATATATAATACAATAAGTTTCTTATTCTATTGTAGTTTACATTTTTGTGAAATGTTATGTTTTGAGTTCAAATGTTAGCTCAACTAGCTATGTAATTAGCTAGTTCAGTACCAATGGATTCCCGACTCAAATCCCCTTCGATGAAGTGCATTAGTATATATCAACAGATTCACTTAGAATGAAATCCATAAATGTGGAAAACATCCCTAGGATTTTCTTATATTAAGGTGTTCCTTAAAAAAAAAATTATGTTATCAAGTAAATAAATAAATAGTTTACATTATAACAATTAGCATATGTATAATCAAATTGTATCTTTATTTAGGTTATACAATACATTGATGAATGCTTTTATCTAAATAGATTAATTAAATATAAAAATCAATATGATTATAAAACTTATTTGATATTTTGATAAAAGAGAGAAAGGAAAAAAAGAGTTGCATTGTTGTACATCCCAATTTATTTATTTTTATAGAAAGTGAAAATCTCAAACATTGGAAAAAACATCATGTTTAGTTATATGCATGAGTGCATGTTCAATACGTAAATATTGATTTTTAAGAGATATATGTGTTGTCGGTCTTTATATAGCAACAAAACATTTTATAAAATACAAAAATCGATGCAAATGTTTATATTTATGCTAAGTGCAACGTTAATGCTCACAACAACATGATCATTACTTTTAACAAGGGAGCCACTGTCGTAGTGGTAGTCCTTGCTAGGGTTGGGCAATAATTTGAACATGTTCCAATTTTACACTTTCAGTCAGGATTAGACTGATCAATCTTGGGCATCTGAGTTTGTGAGAATTCATCTTTAAAGGCAGGGTTTTCCTCCTTTTGTCCGATATAGATTGCCATTTCATGGAGAACATTGTTAACTGTAACTTTGGAGAAATTCTGTTTTCCTGACTGCAACAGGCAGTCTTCATGAGAGTCCATAATATTACATTGTTAAAAAGTGCTTCAGAAACATAATATTACATGGCATCAAGTTCAACACGCTGTCTTGGAAAGTTGTAATAATAACCAGAGAGGTTGAATTGGAAGTTTCCTTCAGACTATTCAAGTTGAGTGGGTATTGCAAACATGCTGGCCAATTTTCTCTCCTGATCCAGGTGACTGCATAAAATGTTGATCCATAAATATCATCTCGGAGGAAATCTAATAATTGTATAGCTTTTAATTAATATAAACACAGATGAATTCTGTAAACAATGTCGCCTGTATATCAAACAGTTGATTTCACAGAAAATGTCTAACATCCGGATAACATGGAAGCAACAAAAGCCCCACTTCTACAGAAATGCCATAAATCCAAAAAATCTTTGAAACATATTTATGCTATAAAGTGATAGACTGTCTTAAGGGATACACATTGCATATTTTCTTTCAATATAAAAAAAATCAAAGAAAACGTACACAAACAGAAACATAAAACATTACTGTGAGAATACAATTTGTAATAAAAATCTTAAAAATTGAGGAGAGAGTAGTTTGGCAGGGAGACAATCTTTCACATTGCCAAGTTATAACTTGTAACGTCACTTCAAGAATACATTATTACTTAAATTGCAGAGAATGAAAACAAGAAGCTTATGTTCAAATGAGAACACTATAACAAAAACACGTGAACACAAGCAACACTAAAAATGACAAAGGGCACAAATAATACTGAAGCTATCATCATGGAAGAAGAGTCTCTATACATTCTCTAGGTAAACAGTCTATAATAAATGTTCCTCATTCTAAAGATGGAGTCCTATACCCTTTATACAAAAAAAGTTTATCATTAAAAGGAAATGAAGTGAAAAATAACACCCTAAAAACAAAGACAAATTACATCACTGTCCAAACATGGCCTATAACCAAGGTTACAGAAACTATAAAGAAAAATGTGACATTGAAGGAAAATTTTGTGAACATAGATGCTTGGAATAGGGACCTAAATATTACTGCAGCAAAATCAACTACTAAAAATTGTACTTGAGTCAAACAAAAAAGGGGAAAATAAAAGGAAAGCATAGAAGCTTAAAACACTGCAAAAAGGAAACAACAAATGCACAAGAAACATACACATGCGATATTATATACAAGCCCTATATATGGAAAAAAGGTAAGAAGCAATGTGAAGAATACATGGGGAAAATAGAAATGTCTAACATCTCCATATGACCGCAATCCATGACTAAACTTATAAAGGGAGGAATAAGGCAGAAAATGATCAAACTGGAAACCTATACCACTACTCCTGAGAATTGTACAAATGAAAAATGTATGTAGAGATCCATAGAAAACTATAAGTAAAGTACATAGAAAGTGAGATGTTCTGCATATAGAACAAACACAAGTAGATGAACAGAAATTACAGCAGAAGAAAATATACCTAGTTATCACACATATTACAAGAAGAAAAGTCATATGAAAGATTAAGACACTTAGAGTAGATATTTGAGAAATGAAGTCATATGGAAGAACAGGACACTAAGAAGAGAGACCCAGAGAATAAGAAATAAAAGGAAAAGATATAGTCCACAAGCAGACTTCTCAACTAAAAGTTATAGGGACCCAAATAATGTGAAACACAACGATGATGAAAATACCTAATTGCATTCAATCCAAATTTTCAAATTTTATAGTTTGCCTTCTCAATACATCCCTGCATATCATTAAATATCTTGCCAGCCTAGTGAAAAAGATCATGATTCTCCACTTCGATAACATGGGCATTGTTCGAGACCTATCATTGAATACAGCATGAAGAATTTTTGAAACTTATACTTGAATACACCAGGAAGACTATTTGATACCTCTATGATATATCGAGAACTCTAACACCAAATAACAAGAAAACATATAACAGACTGAGAATAGAGACATATACTATCAATTCATATATGGTCTTGGCACTAAAAGTATGGCAACAATAGAAAGCTCAACATGCTAAAAGAAAGACTTCGAATATGGAATTACATGAACATAGATTGTAACCCACTCTTGCATGAGAGTAAGGATTATTCACATGAACCTAAAAACAATGTAGGAAAATCTTATTCCAATCATGCAGAGATGCAGGATTACTGACCAGGGCCAAAATTGCAAATATATCCAAATACCAAAATTTGTATATATTTCATAGCTTCATGAGAAAAGCAGAAAATTTCTTCCATAATTTGCCTCCAACCATCTAGGAAAGTGGCACCATATTACTAAAGTTAAACTAAGTGGGCATTAATTATAAAAAGAGAATAGCGGAGGAAGAACTCACATCCATCCTTTACACCCTGCATTGCAGGAAGTCAGTTAGTTGGTGACCATGGCTGTTGAACTTCCCATCCTTGCTTGGATATTTCTCTCCGGCCTAGTAATAAAAAAGACACCTGTAACACATGAAAAAAAAATGTGTAATACAAAAATATATTTCAAACACGTAAAATCCTATGGGACCACAATTTTACCACCTGCCCGACTCTCGTCCTTCTTACATACCCAACATCTTTACTTTTGTCTCTTTTGCATGTCCAACGTGTCAAGAAATTAGATGAGGTCCACTTGTACCCTCGCTCTCATGCCTACTTTTGTTACTCAATTCATCGTTCTCGATGTCCTTGTCCCTCGGGTACCTATTCAAAGGTATCCCCCTACCATGGCGAGACTAAGAAGCGTTTCGAGCGATACTCAGTGGTTCTTCTATGTCCGGTTTGTGCCCGGGGGCTGCTGAAGAGGGAAGAGGGAATGGGTTTTTAAACCAACCGTTATGCATAATGGTTATTGTTGTGGCAAATATAGTTCCTTTTAATTCCATGCATAGACCTTGTACATAATATGAAATTCCAAAGGCGACAACTCCCTGCTTATGGTAAATTTGCAATCAAATTATTAGTATTCCAACAATCTTGCATTTTTCTGTAAATCAAATCATGAAACTACTTAGTTCACATGCAGATGGAAGATATACAGAGTAAACAACAGTTAGAAGGTTCATGTCCCATCCTATAGCCCATACTGAAGGCTTGTGTTCAATAACAAGAGTCAATGCAGCGGACTACAAGGTTCCCAGAAAGCATATTAACGTGGTAAGTGAAAATTGAGCTAGATATTTCTTTGCAACAAAATCCTACACATGGAAATCAGTGAACTAATGGCCTTATCATCACACCGGGAGAATCTGCCATGTAGAAAAGAAGAAGAGTGTCTGAATATCGTCCATAGGTGGAGTATCCGATATTGTATTTGTTCATTTGCCATTTTTCACTATCGTTGGCCATAGAATACATGTAAGTTTGAAGCCCAGAGAATGGCAAGAGCATGAGAGCATCTAACATAATGCTATTAAAAATAAAATGGCAATTTTTTTGAAAGTTCCAAATTACAACAAATTAGGATTTATGGCGGTCACTACCTCCACATATTCACCGATCAATATGAATTGGGCAGGGCAATACTAACATATGATTCCGGAAAGCAACAATAAACATAAAATGAAAAATAAAATAAAAAAAGTTCCTCAATTCTGACAATAACATAAGATTTTGGAAAGCAACAATAAACATAAAATTAGAAAAAAGAAAAAGGAAAAGAACGTGTAGGATAGGCACGCAAGGCTTGCATGTAGCCCACGTGCCCCACCCCCACTTAGCCAAGAATCTAACCCAGGCTAGTTGTTCATTCCCATGGAGTGCATCATAACAGTGAAAACTCCAAGGCTCAGATTGTTGCAAGATAATAGTTGAGTTTAAGACTGTTTTTTTTTGGACCAGCTTGGGTAGATTCGACCTGTAGTCGTGGGTTCTTTCTAGCGGGGGTTTCTTTGCTCAAGGGTCAAAGAATTCAAACCATGCTCGTTTCTTTCTTCGACCTAGCAGTAAGAGAATTTGTAACTATGCCACCAATAACCAACTCAAAGCCAGTAGAAGCAAGGGTCCCAGTCCTCCCCTTCGAACGTACAAAGGATTTTCTGGTGGCCTAAGTTGCTGCTATTGTAAGAACATTCCCAAGAATATAAGAAAAGTAACACCACACAGAGGAGGCAACCTAAAATCTCAGATTTCAGGTAAAATGATTCTCATGCCCCAAAGAAATAGGAGATGTGCTTGACTAGATTGATCCCTATGCATAGGAAAAAAGCGAAATGAACCATCTTTAAAGAAAACAAGATTTGTGCAAGGCTGTTTTAGTAAATCCCAGAGATTTTTCATGGTCTAGTAGCTGTTCAGGTAAGGGTATTCTAAGAAAAGGCATAACATCTTTGTTTTCTAGCATAGCTGTTATGGGTAGATGGCGAACCGAAGAAATTCTATGTACTCAGTTCGGTATCAGGACAAACCTGTCTTTCTATCGATTATAGCAGTGAAAATGAATTTAGGTGGAACAGGATAATAAAGTGTGTGGAGAGAGGATCTATACACGGAATCTCCACATTCATTCTAAACATTTTCCAGCATAGCCGTTATGGGTAGATGGCGAACTGAACCAATTTGATGTACACTCAGAGTGGTATCAGGACGAACGGGTCTTTCTATCAATTATAGCAATGAAAACTCATTCAGGTGGAACAAGATAATAAAGTGTTGAGACAGGAATCTATACCCAAAATCTAAACATGCATTCTAAGCATTTAAAAGAAGTGCCAGGGTGATGAAGCCGAATTGATTATCTTGATATGCCAAGAGCTCATCTACGCATTGCTCCATTTGCCTAAATATGAATCTCCCTTTCCTTGATCGGGATTAACTAATTCAGAAGCAGAAGCAACTGCCCCCATAATGGGAAAAGTAAGTATTGGCAACCTCTTCTGGTAGTTTAGGCCTTATTTTGTTGTCAAATTTCTTCGAAGGCTTCAACCCTTTCATGCTTTTACTCTTTTTTACTAAATAGTTGTTTAAATAAATTTTAGAATTCTACCTCCATGTAGAGATTAACCAGAGAAATTCGCAGTGCATAAGAAGTTGGTCCGACCCCCATAAACTGCTTCAGGTTGCAGGAATCTATGCAACTAGCTCGGCTTGGCTTTATGGGAAGCAATGCAACTGGCTCGACTCAACTCTTTTCTTGTTCTTATCTTGTCTTTCCCAGCTTTGAAGGTAATTGAACTGACCACATCCTACTACAACTTACTGATCCAGATTTGTTGTAAGTTATTGTTTATAATTCACAGATGACAACGAAAACATTTACGGGCTCTGAAGAGAATAGAAACGACTGCAGTTTACCTCAACTCACCAATTGGATTTATTATGAGTGGATTTATTGTGAGTTATTGTTGATAACTCAAAGACACAATGAGAACATGCGGCATCAAAGAATTGTGACAGAACTCAGGGTAACAAGAATAGGTGGCATCCAAGAAAAAGGTAGTGGCAACATACAGGAAGCGAAAGTTACTTTGGATATAACAAAATAGACAAAGAAAAAATGCTTTGCATTTAGGAAATGAACTTTGGATAAAAACGCTTTGTATATCTAAAATTGCCTTGGGCAACATGAAGTTTCCAATAAGAAGTCGATTTGAAAACTTTGTTTAAAATTTTGGTGCAGCCAAATTACCAGCAAAAACTTTGGTTAAATATTTGTACGCAAGTGAAATGTTTGGTCAAAGAAGTGTTTGATTGACAATCAACGCTCTAGCGATCGCTAGAGTCCCTATAGTGCCAAAGGCAGGACTAATAATGCCATTCAATGTTATTATTTTTCGCTTACTGTTATCAAGATATCTTAATACATACGAATATATATTTTATTATAAAGGTACCTTGAGACATCGTGATATATAGACATGGGTGTTTAACTATAGATAAAGACATTCATGTGTTAAATGATTTATAGAACATTGGTGTAAATAGTGGCGCAATTGTACACGAGTATGTATATAATGCAGGAGTATGTATATAGCGCATCAAAAATAGTATTAAAGCCTTATTTAAGACCACTGACTATTAAAATTTGTAGTTGCAATAAACTTCCACTCCTTTTCAAAATATTTGTGGAGGTTTTGTTGACAAAATTTTTCAATCTCTGCCCTAAAAGGCTTTGGATAAAATCTTCACAAAATCCTATTTTCCTCGTAGTGTCTATTCATTTGGCTACCTTGATGTCATTATGTTCCTTGACTTTAGCGATTTGTGTAGTTTTCTATGGCTGAATTAATATTTAGTATCTTATGTTTACAAACATTTCGCTTGTCCTTGTCTCCTTGTTTGGGTTTGTTTTCTTTCCAATTGAATTTGTTTATTTATTGATTTTATTAATTTCTTTATTTTTTATATTTTCAAAGAATGGTATTTTTCTTAATTCTTTTAATTAAGACATTTTATTAAAATTTCTCAGGAATAATCATTTTTTTTTAGAAATAATTATGTTTGATTTTTCTACTTTTATTTGTTTGGATTGTTTTTAGTTTTTTCATCTTTTGATTTATTAAAACCTTGTATATTTTCTTTATTTATTGGAGTATCTAAATTTTTCTTATATTTTTTATTCATTATTACTATACAATTTTTTTAATACATTTCTCTTTTGAATTCATAGTATTGACTTATTCAATACTTTTTCTATCTTATTTTTCCATTATTTTTATTTTATATTTTACACATACTCTTAAATCTCACTTAAATGTTGATCATCATGTACTTCTATGCACTATTTTGGTTCTTAAAGACGTTAAATTCCATTTTCTATAGCATGTTATGGTTGAGTTAAGAATTAATATTATTTGTTTTTTGATGGTGGGGTGAAGACTTAACATTATTTGTTTGTTGATGCTTGAGTACGGATTTAACATTATTTGTTTTTTGATATGTTAAGAAATTTATGCACTTAAAGAGGTAGGGTCTTAGGTCCAATTCCCTTTTATATTCTTCTTCTTATAATTTATAAGTTGTATTATTTATTAGGTTTTGTCTTTTAGGAATGATTTTCATTTTTTGGGTTTTGTTTTATTATGAATTATCATCTCCTTCATTATATAAGCCAAAGGAAATCCATATTATTAGGTTGGGTGCAATTTATATGCAACATAAATAGAATAAATGTCCCTCTAAACCTAGTATCAACATCAAATGAATTTTGTAATATGGAATTAGACAAGTCTTGGGATAAAATCATCCACAAGCATCAAGATAACTTAGTGAAATAAATACCCTTATAAACCTATCATCTATGTTGAAGTATGTTTGTATTATGAGAATAAATGCAAGTCTAAGATAAATTTGGTGGAACAGATACCTTTGGAACTTATGTTCCCAATGAAACAAAGTTTGTGTAATGAGGTGAATGCAAATATTGGAAAATTTTGCTAAAATTTTTATCTATAAAACTTGCCTTATAGGCCAAAGATAGTTCATATTAAGGTTTGGGTGAAAATAATAGTTAAACTCATGGAATATACTCCCTTTAGAACCTCACATTGAATATACGTTGAAGAAAGATTTATTATGAACTTGGGAAAATAGACACCTTTTGGAACTTAACATGAAAGTTGAAAGAAGGATGTACTAGGAAGTCATTTGCAATTCCTTAGAGATATTTGTGAAATAAAAGGAATTTTTTATTATGAACTTGATTAGAAACTGTGGTAGAAAACCTCCACAAAATTTATAAAATACATACTCCATGAACCTTATTATATAAGCATAAGAAAATATCATAACAAGAGGTCAAATTCAAGTACAAAAGCCAGGTGAATTTTTAAAAATGGAGAGCCTACAAACCTCTCAAGTATAGCAAGTTCATAATACAAGGCTACGGACCGGTCTTGTGTGAATTTGATTAAACATGAACATATACCTTGTAAAACTCATAATATAAACCAAAAAAGTTCTATATTATAATGTTTTAGCGTAAATCTCATATAAATTTCATAAAATAAATACTCCATAGAACCTAAAATATATGCTAAATAGAGTTCATATGTTGAAGTCAAACAGAAAACGATGCAAATTTTCGCAAAATGGTGTCCCTCATGGCTATCATCTAAGCCAAAAAAAAGTGTGTATTATGAGGTTAAGAGTAATTCCTTCTTAAATTTAGTGAAATCAGTACCCTAATGACCTAGCATCTCAGTCATTAAATTTTGCATTGGAAAGTTTCCTACATATAAGATGAAGGGAATATGTATTCTAATATTAAGTGTAAATCCTAATATCTCTTAAAACTTCTATTTTGAAAATAAAAAAAAATATCTATTACAAGAATAAGTGTCATAGAACTTACCATCTAATTTAAGCTAAATCTACAATATAAAGTTAAATACACATTCATCGTAAATTTGGTGAAATAAATTCTTAATTTTAACTTCTAAATCAAATGCTCTATTACAACCATAACATCTATACATAAATATAAATTATAAAACTAACATAATTACATAACTAAAATAAAATATATTTAAGTTATGATATATTATTTTTTATTAATTTATATATTTTCAGTTTAAATTTTACTATTCATATTATTTGTTCTTTAGTTATGTTTTAATATTTTTATAATTTTAACCAATAAAGAAAGTCAAATAAAAAAGTTAAATAAATTCAAAATTTATTTTAAAAAATTAAAATACTAACTTTAAAAATAAATTTTAAAACCACAAAAGTTACAATTTCCCCAAAATGATCCAAGTAAATATTCCACGCCATAAATCATCTCATGAGAGAGGTGCGGAGTGACAAATAGCACATGATAGACTTGATTCGCTATTGCTACTTACCCTGCGGCTTATATATTTTTCTTTGGATTTTGGGAGCATATAGGAAGGTTCTATTGATGGCAGCATTGGGAATTTAAGCCATGACTATCTCTTCTTTTTTCTTGGACTCTCAATAGTTTGCAGCGTTTAAATACTGCCACCAAACATACCTTCCTGAATCCCAAATCAAAATATAGAAAAACACACATATATATGCCCGGCTGGTGGGCAATTGGGATTGCTTTTGTGGATTTATTCGATTCAAATGGTTTCCTTATGGTTTATTGGTTCACTAAATTCCATTATATGTCGCTGTGGGAAAATGTTATTCGGTTATTTTTAAACATCTTGAGAAAGACTCATCCATTTTTCAAATTTTTGAATATTAAGTTTTTAATAATAAAAAAATAATATATCAAGTAAATTCATCATGTTGGACATTCATGTAGTTAATTTGTATTAAGTTTATAAAATAATTTCTGATGTTATAGCTTTTCGTAAATTGTGTGTTGTTGTTGAAGTGCTTGAAGTTTCTGAGAACACTTTATTTATTTTAAAGGACATGAAGTTTTGGTCAATCTTCATGTCACTGAAGATGGGTAAAGTGTTTACTCGAAACGTGGGGCACATCAACAACAAAACACAATTTACCAGAAGCTATTAACATAAGTTATGGACTGTGAAAATATCCATACCAAAATGTTAATACTAGCAATTGCCCCAAAAGTGCAAAGAGACCAAATAGAAATGTTAGATTGAAAAAGTTGTATTTTGGTTTCCATAATCAATTAAAAATATATATAAATATATATAACTTGTGTCCACTATTGAGAGTTCCTACTATATTTGAGTGCATATTGACTATGCTGGACTTCATAACTACACTACAAAGAAAGAAATCTTACAATATCATATGGTACTCCATAGTCTGCATGACCATTACACAAGGAACATTAGGGCTTCCTGGGACAATAGTTATGTCTTTCTTTGCCTTCAATCTAAACCAATATTCTACAAATATACGTGAAATATACAAGCAATAAATAGTCAATGTGTCTTATGGTAGGCATAACAAACAACCAAAAAACATATAAATTTGGAGCACTAGTTCACACTAGAGAATGGAGATAAGGTATGTGTGTCAAAGAATGAAATCACATCAATACACAAAATTTGATAAAAAATTATAAGAATATATTCTATTATATATCAACCCAATTCACACCATCTAAATTCCCATCTACGAAATAAGTATTCCATAATTCAATGTCTGGCAAATGTACTAGTCATGAAGTAAAGAATTTTTAAGAGAAACAAATCTAAGAACAATGAAATGGAGCTTTGAACTTCAAATTATTGAAAAAATCGTCCTTGCTTAGTCATGCATTTTACTATTGAACAAATGGGTCCATCCTTCCAATATACTGTGGGTACTCCAGTCAGCTTTGAATACGGTCCAAAGGTTGCACAATGATTAGGAAGGTGGCTTAATATCCCACATTTTCTCCTTCAATCCAAGAACGAAATGAGGAAAAAAGTGGAGGTGAAACATATTACTTGGTTCATCATGTCCTCAATAGGCTAATAGTCATGGATGCCATAGAATACTTGCAAAATCCTATCTCTTAGGCAAATTTTATTGATGTCGATAGAAAAAAATTATTAGAAGCCCTAGTTGAACCTTAGACAATTTTGGAAGAGGCAAAAGCCAAGGTAGAAGAAGAAGCCAAAACAGGGTCAGCAAAGCACCAGACAGAGTTATCAGAGCCACCGACTAAAGCAAAATTGCCTGAAATATAATAGGTTAAGTTATAGTTAGCAGGTATACGAGCCCAAGCTAAAGTACCAACACCACAAAAATAGTTTCTAACAAAGACAATAGAGCCTCAAGAGGACATTTAAACACCAAAGAGGCTAGCTAAAAAGAGAAAGGAGGCAATAGAAAGCACTGAATCACAAGAAGGAGAAGAAAATTTAGAGGAAGAAAAAGATATTGTTGATACATTGACAATCCTAAGCATGCCAGCAAAACCCAAGGCAAGTAGAGCAAAAGAACCTCCTATTTATTTCAAAACAAGTAAGAGTAATAGAATATAGTTTACTCGCAAGCCTAAGCCTCCATATTCCACTCCTATAACCATCAAAGAAACACTTATCCTTGAGAAAGAATGGCCTCAAAAGAAGAAAGGCAAAGACCAATGACATCAACAATACAACCAATAGTAACACCGCACCTCCTAAGGGAAAGGAGTTGCAATTACAAATAGAAATACCAAGCACTCAGCGTGTAGGTCTATAGGAGAAAACAATGGAGCTACAAGAGAAACCTATAAAACCAAATTAACAAATAGAAAATCTACAGGAGTAGCCTGTAGGGCTACAAGGACACACATCAGAGCCACGTGAAGCTCCAAAAGGATCATCTCCCTACTATTCTTGGATTGAGGTAGGAAAAGTACTCCCAATTTACTTAGTGCTAATAGTATTCATTGAGGTTGAAAAAGGAATGTCTAGAACTCATAGATTGAAGCAAATTGCAAAATATAAGGGAGTTGTTGATGTTGGAATGATGGAGGAAGAAATGAAAATGATGAGATGAGAGATGGAACTCCTCATATTTGATGAAGCAAATGAAAGGTATCACCTGCAAAAAGAGAACAAGCAGATAGGGCTCAACTGCAGAAAACCCAAAGACTACTACAAGAGAAAGAAACTTAGGTTACAACTCTTGAAACCAACCTGGGCTTGATGGCACACCTTTCCATGGAAGAAGTGAGTTATAGGAAACAATCCAAAACTTACTCCTTGTTTCCAAAGGATTAGTGGTGTCAATTTTAGATTAAAATGATTGCATAAAATGATCTCTCCTTCTACATTTTGTTAAGTAATTTATTGACTTCTTCCTTCAGTGCAACATTGAAGACAAGGCGAAGATTGTCGAGTTCTAGATTCACAACTTGGTGCTATTTAATATGACCATATTGGATCCAAAAACATATTTGGGAGACACATAGTTAATGGGACTATCATCTTGGCTAAGGCATGGGGAGACTAGGGGAAGGGAGTAAATATATCCTTAAACACAGAGTTGAAACAACCACTTTGGATCATACTAGAGCACCCTAATCCATCCATGCTCACTTATACCCATGCAATCATAGAAGAGGATGTTTGAAACAATATCACTACTGGGGGGCGTGACGGGGTGGGGGGGTGAATCAATAGTGATGGCCTTTATATCAACTTTAAATATTTTTACCACAATATCAAATAACCATGCACATTCAAAAAATTATATTAACTGAATATGAAAGTAGCAATAAACTCAAGGCATAATAACCATGAGAAACATCAACATAAGCTTGCACACACAAGAACACACATATTTCTAGTGGAAACCCTTTCGGGAGAAAACCACCCTTCTATTATTTGCTGATAAATTCTTCTATTAATTTTTTGAACACATTTTACATGGATTATCTTACAACCATAAGTCGGAAAACTCAGCTTCCTTCATAGTATGTTCGCAACTATCAAACATGAAATCTGTTTCTCTCACGGATCTACAAACTACCATCCGTTTAAGGCCAACGCCATCAATGATCCTCACCCAACTCTGATTGGACTATGCAACTCTAGTTGGATGGAGAAATTTGTTCCCTCTACTGAATTTTTCAAATCATTGTTTACTATGAAGCCTCTGAGCCTTCACTTCCTCCATTTGAACCACATTTCATAATATTTCACACTAGGTTCTCAATCTTCTCAACATGAGAAACCCAACTTCACCATCGTTCTACAAATAAACTCTAAATCAAAATCTCTGACCCAGAGGAAGGAAATTATTCTCTTCTTCTCACACGAAACTCTGCTCTCAAACACACCACAAAGTGCCAATTATCTGCCACAAACAACACATAAATTCTAAATCTTCTTCTCAATTCTATCTTTTATTTTTGCATCTAATTCTCTGATATAACTATGCAAAACTATGTGAGAAGCTACTGCAGTGTTTATTCACTCTCAATGCCCTCACAATGGCATTCTCTCACACTATCAATACAATCAACCAAATATACTCAAATCCTTCCTCTATTTATCATTTTTTTTTTTATGATTAAATCAGTGAATACTACAGGGTATGGAGCTTTGTTCATATGCTTGATTTGATATAGATTCAGCTTCTTGACTTTATCAATCCACTAACTTCATTTAACTCATGGATATTTTCAAGTTTAACTAAGTTCTAGAATCTCCCTTACCTTTTTCGACCATATCCCAAAAATTTCCCATCAAGAACATCACTAGAATATGAAATCTAGTTCAAATGTGCGAGGAATCCAAAGAAATTCAAGGTAAATTCTCAAACGCACCGAATAAAATGGCTAATATAGGTTGCAACTACTCCCACGTGCTTGTCTTACAGTGGTTGGAGCCTTTGAACCACTCCACAGGTTTGCATGTCAGTGATTGGGGTAGAGGATGGTAAAAACCCAATCAAATCCCCTCAGAACCTACTTAAACTTCTTCCAGATCTTGATAAGCCTTTATAGGACCTATAGAATCCACTGTCATCTCGACAACACTTTTCCAAACCATGAAAACATCACCATCATCATCACAAGTCAAACTAGGTTGACTTGGATTCCAACCAACAACTATACTAACACATAGACCATCAACCTTGTTATATGGGATTTATGATTGTGAACAAAAGTATCTCCCCTAGGTTGGTGGCTAACTTCAAACAATAGAGAGACAAGGAACACAATGTTTTTCCTTAAATTAAATAGATGATGGATTGACGCCTACCTAGAATCCTTCTCACACTTCACTACTTCTTCAGCTTGGAAGCTCTAATTCCAGCTCTAATTGCCAAAATTAGAACATGTGCAGTCAGATAACACAGGCCACGAAACTACGAGATCTATGCAATATCATCTAAGTAATTCATTCAATAGATCAACATAGTATTGAAATAAGTGAAACAACATCACATATAGGAAAACAATGAATTGTTTGCATTACTATAAATGGAAGGATATTACAACCATAAGTAACAGTTGATCTTCTAGAAGAGCTCCTCCAAGTTGTTGACTTGTCCTTTCCTTGCCACAATATGTCCCTCCAATCACCCTAAATGCATGGAATGATGGCGACTCACTACGAGATCATAAAGGAAGAATCGCTCTCCAAAAGCCAACCCCTAACCACATAGAAGGTTGGGAAAATATAGAAAAGTATTGTAAGTTGGGAGTTCTTATCCAATTACCAATCTAGGGTAAGATATTCACCTTTGATGGAGGGATTAGATCAAAGGATAAGTGGTGAAAATTCGAATGTAGGGAAGGATAGGATCTGAATGTTTTATCCAAGGTAAGTAGTTGTAACAATTTCTGGAAACTCCTAAAATAGAAAGTTTCTAGAATCACGATCATTCTCCCGGATTTCTAGAACCAATGCAGGTGCAAAGGGGAGCAACTTGCTAGTGACCAACACAAGCCACAGTGGAGCAACGTGTTGGTGAACACAACCTAGTAGGTTTACACGGAACGTTGGTCCTCAAACTAGCTCAGATGAAGCATTTTAGGGCTTAAATACTGGGAAATGAAGGACACACTTAGGGATTTTTGCAATATGGTGAAAAGGGGGAATATGATTTTGATTAATCCCATTAGGAAGGTTACTGATCGAATGTGACGAAATGGCCTGTAACAAACCTTCTCCACAATAATTTTTCCATCCATATGCAACTCCATAACATGTCTAACATCCTCCAATAAATGTAAAACCAACTCAAAGCATCGTCTAACACTTATTGATCGTCTCCAAGCCCTATGTATCATATCATCAATGTGAGGACCTAATCTGGGACTTGGAGACCTAATCTGCCAAACTCCTCAACTCTAACTTTTGTAGTAGCAACCAACACGTGTATGCAGTCACATGATTGGTCAATATGATCAAGGAGGTCATCACATCCCAAACACAACTCTACTAAACATACAACACCTCTGCGCAAATGAACATCATGGGAAGTGCAATACATAATCCATGTACAAGTGACTTGTAACCAAACATACAAGTGTTGACAAGCTCACCTGAAACCCAAGCTACTAGGTTGACATCAATGCCAACCAACAACACACCTGCAACATAACAACACACATCAATTCCAATAAAGGACCCTAAAATGGTGAATATTTGCAAAGGAAGGTAGATGTAATCCTCCACATTGAGGATACCTTCAAACTATTAGGAAAAGAGAGTGCATAGGCCTGCTTGATCCAGACTTATGCAAGAACGCAACAAAATATAGATATACACATAAACAGAGAAATGTAGTAGAAATTGTAGGTTTTAACCCCGTACAAAAATTACCTGCATACGAATTCTAAAAAATAGAAAATAAACAATGCCAGATCATAAAACACATATACACAGAGATTTTCCCCTGGATCCCAAAACCGAGACTACCAGCTTGATTTTTCATTATTCTCCTTTCAATGTTACAATACATATTTATACATGCTGAAGCATCCAATACCATGGACTGAAAATCATCGCGTCCAAAAAAACATGTGCGAAAATCATGCACAAAACCATAGGTGGGTCTACCCAACCTAATATAGGGTCCAAAGCCAAAATTTTCCAAGGCACTGCCCCGGACCCCATAAAGTGGGGTTACGGGTGCCCTTCAAATCCCCTATTAGCTACGTGAAAAAAGAATATAACACAACCCAACATTCTCCCACTTGTTATTTTCTTTCCACAGGGGGCCAGAAGAGAGCTTAGCCATTTTCCCAGCCCTCAAATGCCCATTGTCTCTCTACACCAAGAGAACTTCTCAAAGCTCACAAATTTTGTCAATGCATCTGTAGTATTCTTCAAACTGTCCACCTTTACAAGCAACACCTTTTTGTCTTCTATCATATCCCTCACAAAGTGATACTGAACATCAATGTGCTTTGTCTTTGAATGGTATGCAGGGTTCTTTGCCAAGAAAATTGCACTTTGGCTGTCACAGTCTATCCTTATAGCTCCCTGTACTAACCCCATACTTGAACACAATCTCTGCAACCAAACTGCGTCCTTGCTTGCATGAGTGGCTGCCATGTATTCTGCCTCTGTAGTTGATAGTGCCACTACAGATTGTTTCTTACTCATCCAACTTACTGCACCTCCAAATAGGTTAAACACATACCCACTTGTAGATATTCTCTGATCCAGATCTCTAGCCCAATCAGCATCAAAAAGCCACGAAAATCCAACACTTTGTCCAATCCTGGTCTTCCTTGGTAGCACAGACCATAATCACTAGTGCCATGCAAATACCTAAAAACCCACTTCACTGTTGTCCAATGCTCTTTCCTTGTTTTGACATAAACCTTCTCAATAATCCCACTGCATGTGCAATGTCTGGTCTAGTACAGACCATTGCATACATCAGGCTATCGACTGCGCTTGCATATGGAACACGGGACATGTCCTCTTCCTCTTCTTGTGTCTTGGGACATTGTTCAGTAGATAACCTCACACCTATAGGAATAGGAAGCTTCACCGGTTTACTATCCTGCATATTAAACCTTTGCAGTATTATCTCGACATACTTCCTCTGGTTTAACTAGAGCTTCCTCTTTGCCTGATCTCTTTTAATTTCAATGCCCAAACTATAGTTTGCAGCACAAATATCTTTCATGTCGAATTTGGAGGAAAATTGGGTCTTCAAGTCCTGAATAATTTCTTTGTCATTTCCAACTAGCAACATATCATCCACATACAAGACCAAATAAATAACATGGTCACCAATTAATTTAAAATAGACACAGTGATCTGCTTTGCTTCTGGTGAAGCCAAGTCCCCATATAAATGTATGAAATTTCTAATACCACATCCTTGGTGACTGTTTTAACCCATACAAAGACTTCTTTAACTTGCATACGAGTTCTTTCTTATCCTTCGCTACAAAGCCTCCAGGTTGCTTCATGTAGATTTCCTCTTCCAGATCCTTGTGAAGAAATGTTGTCTTCACATCCATCTGTTCTACCTCAAAATCAAAAGCAGCAACAAGAGATAAAAGTAATCTAATAGAAGTTACCTTGGCAACAGGAGAAAAAATATCACCAAAATCAATTCGTGACATCTGGGAATAACCTTTTGCTACCAACCTAGCTTTGTATTTCTCCAATTTTCCTTCTACATTTGTCTTCTTTTTGAACACCCATTTGCTCCCAATGGGTTTCCTTCCAGCCGGAAACTCCACCAGATCCCAAATTTTTGTGCAAAGATGCTATTTCATCAACCATGGCCTCTTTCCAGAGTTTTCCATCCTCTGAATCTACTGCTTCCTTCACAGTTCTGGGATCGTCTTCAATAATAGATGAAGCAATTTGAATAGAAAGTAGATGGACTATACCTTTCAGGCTGCCTTCTTTCATGAACTGATCTTCTCACAACCGGAGTTTGTGGCTCTTCATCTTCTGATTCTTCCTCCTTTAGCTCTAACTCTATTTTCTCAGGTTCCTTTCGTTGGACTTAATGTCTAATAACATCTTTCACCTCTCTAAACACCACATCTCGGTTGTACACAACCTTCTGTGTGACTGGGTTCCAAAGCTTATAACCCTTTAAGCCATCCTTATAGCCAATAAAGATGCACTTTTTAGATTTACAATCCAACTTGGTTCATTTCACCTTTGGAACATGTACATATGCATCACATCCAAATACCCTCAGATGTGAAAGGGAGGGTTTCTTACTAGTTCATACCTCTTGTGGAGTCTTATCCTCCAATGCTGATGAAGGTGACTTGTTGACCAGATAACATGCAGTGTCCACCGCCTCTACCTAGAATTCCTGTCCTAACCTAGCACCATTGGGCATGCTTCTTGCCCTTTCCATCAATGTCTTATTCATTCTTTCTGCAACTCCATTTTTCTGAGGTGTTTATGGAGTAGTCTTCTGCCATGATATACCACACTTCTTACAGAATTCTTCAAATTCCTTACTGCAAAACTCTCCATTGTTATCTGTCCTCAGCACCTTTATCTTATTCCCTGTCTGGTTTTCCACCAGAGCCTTAAATTATTTAAACCTGTCAAAGACTTCAGATTTCTTCTTAAGGAAATATATTCATGTATTCCTTGAGAAGTCATCTATAAATAATACATAGTACACAGACTTACCCAGTGATGGAACCTTCACAGGTCCAAACACATCCCTATGCACAAGTTCTAATATCTGTTTCGCCCTCTTACTACCAGAGGGGAAACTCACCTAATTCTACTTCCCATATACACAATTTTCATAGGAATCAAAATCCAGAGAGCTATTACTCATACCTTCTCCCATACCTTTACCATGAAGTATTTGGAGGCCCTTTTCTCCAATATGTACAAGCCTTTGATGCCACAACATGGTCTTCTCTCCAAAGACCACTAGATTTTCTGCTCCACTTTCAGGAACCACAGAACTATTGCACCCATCAATAACAGTGCTACCTTGCAGCTTGTACAGAGTTCCAATCCGAACTTCCCGCATCAATACCAGTGCTCCCTGAACCATCTTGTAGGTATCCTTCTCTAACACTGTTTTTACACCTGCATCATCCAGCTTGCTAACAGAAATCAGATTTATGGCTAATGCAGGAATATGTAGAACACCTCGAAGCGTTCTAACCCTTCCACCTTGCAACTTCAACTTTACTTTTCCACGACCAACGATTCTAGCCTTCCTGTCATCACCCAAGAAGACATCACCATCATCATATTTCTCATACTCGCAGAACCACTCTCTATGGGGAGTGAAGTGAAAGGATGCACCTGAGTTAATCAACCATGCCTCATGATCTACATGTGTACTTGAAGAAGCCAAGTACACATCCCCACCTTCATCTGAGGTGTCTTTCGCCTCTGCAGAAGGAGCCTCGTCAGATCCCTTTCCTTTGTCAAGAGTTTTAGATTTAAAGTCCCTTTTGTAGTTCCCCTCCTTTCCACATTTTCAGCACACCACCTTTACAGGTTTTCTTGGAGATTTAGATCTCCCTTTAGATTTATATCTTCCACTCGATGACTTATTTTTGTTTCTGTTCTGGGTCCATCCTCATACAGATAAGGCATCACCATTTTAGCTCTCCATATCTTTCCATTTCATCTCCTCTGTCAGCAAGGATGAGACTATTTCATCAAAATGCAAGGTAGTTGCATTGCTACCTATTGCAATAACCAGACTATCCCACGAATTTGGTAGAGAACACAACAAACTGATGCACTTATCTTCTTTGAAATTTTAATATCAACAAATGCTAATTGACTTGCCACAGTATTAAAAGCATTCAGATTCTCTGTGAACAAGTCTCCACCTTTCATCGTTAGGTTATACAACTATTTCCCGCAAGAACAGTTTATTCACTAGAGACTTAGGTTGGTACAAAGTCCCTAACTTGTCCCACAAAGCCTTCACCATAGCTTCCCTTGATACATTCAGCAATACTGAATCTGAGACACACAACCGTATTGTGCTCTTTTCCTTTCGATCCAACTTCTTCCATTCTTCATTGGACACTCCCATTGGTTTAGTATCTGAATCTACCACAATCCACTGGTCTTTATCCACCAACAAATCCTCCATCTTGTGTTTCCACATCTCAAAACTTTGACCATTAAATTTCTCGATCTCTATCTCTCCACTGCTCGCCATCTTCTTTCACCACCAGAATCGATCTCGCAGATCTCCCACTGAACAGGGTATACCACAAGCCCGAGTGAAACCCCTCAGCAACAATGGTGTCCCCTTGAAGCCAAAATAGCTTTGATCGTAGGTTTTAACCCCGTACAGAAATTACCTGCATACGAATTCTAAAACACAGAAAATAAACAATGTGAGATCATAAAACACATATACACAGAGATTTTCCCTTGGATCCCAAAACCGAGACTACCAGCTTGATTTTTCATTATTCTCCTTTCAATGTTACAATACATATTTATACATGCCGAAGCATCCAACGCCATGGACCGAAAACCATCGCGTCTAATACCATGGACCAAAAACCATCGCGTCCAAAAAACATGTGCGAAAATCATGCACTAAACCATAGGTGGGTCCGCCCAACCTAGCATAGGGTCCAAAACCATAATTTTCTAGGGCGCTGCCCTAGACCCCATAAAGTGGGGTTACAGGTGCCCTTCAAACCCCTTGTTAACTACTTGTAAAGAATTTAACACAACCGAACAAAAATAAAATTGGATTTCATTAATATCAAGGAACTAAATTATGATTACATACAAAATAGAAATAAACTAGCTTGGGCGATGGTAGCTTATCTATGAGAAGATATGTGGAAGCTACATGCCTCTGAATTGCATTACAATGAGGTTCAAGGGAATTTTTATTATTGAGAAACAAGGGAAAACCCTAAACAACCAAAACCCTAACCCTAGGAGATGAAATGCCTAGAATTTGTGGGCCTCATTGGGGTTAGTTGGGCAACCAACTTCTCAGGGTCATAACTTGGCCATATGATCTCCATTTGACACGTATGATACCTCATTGGAAATATCTCTGTGAGTCCTATAAGATTTTCTGTAGACCCTTGCCAATGGCAATGGGCTCGTTGTGGACCTCAAAAAAATGTCATTTAGGGGGTCAAAATAGCTCTAGAAGTTCACGACCTAAAAAACTACTAAAAATAGTAAATGTTGTTATAGTCAAGGAAAAAACTTAAATTGACTTGAGGTCTAGGTGAAATAGGCGTGTGGCCACCAATATCCACCTAGATCAGTCCTCCCCCATTACGAAGCAATGGTCCCCATTGAGTGCAAAGCTAGGTAACGAAATTTCTGGTGAACCACTTGTCGTGGTGAACCTCTTGCCTTGGTGAAGGAGTTGGCCTGCTTTGATAACTCAATATATCTAGATCCTCTGCTAGAAAGTGTTCTTAATCTGTGTGTCCATGATCTTGTTAGTTGTTGCCTGCTCAATGCAACTTGGGTTGAGATTTGTTGGTGTGAGCTCCTTCGCGACGTTAGATGTGTCTAACAATAGAGAAAAGCATGGTCGCAACCGGTCCACATTGAATACTAGGTCTATACAAAGGAACAATGGGATGTTAACCTTGAAGGCATTGTCCCCTACAACCTTGGTGATGGTGTACGACCTATATCGGAGTTGGAAAAGCTTACGATGGGGCCCAACGAGGGGCTCCTTCTGCATATGTAACCAAACTTTGTCGCCCACATGGAACTTGTGTGGCACTCGATTTTGATCATGACGCTGCTTATACTTAGCATTGGCTTTGTCCATAATGTCATGGACTTGCTGGTGGATGTGCTGGATGTGGTCAATGAAGTTGTTATCCCAGTTAGCTTTAGACTGGACATGAGTTGAATTTGCTTGAGTAGCTGCAAATGGTATGGACTCATCAGTGGGACATAGTGGCTGGTATCCCAACCCCACATGTAAAGGGTTGTGGTCAGTGCAGTTATGGAGAGCTATGTTGTAGCTATGTTGGACATAGGCGAGGCTTTCATCCCAGGTGTGTGGATGCTTCAAGTTGTACATCCACAAAATGTGCACAATCATCCTATTGACAACCTCTGTTTGGCCATCCGTTTTTGTAGTGGAAAGTCATGGACTTAGTCAGCCTAGTATCATGTATTGGCCAGAGGCTTGACCAAAATTCGTTGAGGAATATGTTATCTTGATTCGAGATAATGGATTGTGGGATCCAAAAATGTACCCATACATGTTCAAAGAAGATCTTAGCAGTGGCTTATGCTGTGATACTCTTCTTGTAGACCACCAGAATGGCCATGTTAGAGAATTTTTCGACAAACATGAACAAGCAATCTTTGCTATGCTTAGTAGAAGAAATGCCCAACATGTAATCCATGGAGATGGATTCCCAAGGCTGAATAGGAGTAGGAAGAGGAGTATATACCTTGGATTTTGATTGTTGGTTTACGAATGGCACAAGAAGTGCAGTATCTGATGCATTTCCCATCATCTCGTCGAAGGTTCGGAAAATAAAAATACTTCTACAACACTGCCACTATTTTCTCTACTCCAAAGTGTCCAATGACCTGGCTATAGTGTTCTTCCTAAATAATCTTGGCACGTTTTCTTGTAGGAACACAGAGGTGTCCCATGTGGCATAAAATTGTGCCTTGGAGGTGAAAATCTAGAACTTTCTTGCCTTCTAGGAGAAAATGGTAGGTGTTGCCAAATTCTAGATCGCTCTTGTAAAGATGTCATCAGCCCAAAGTCTCTTGTCAACAAGAATCGAGCACAGTGGTCAATTCCATGACCAGAGCTCAGCTAAAACATTCTGCAACATTATTGGCGCTGCCCTTTTTGTACTTGATGTTCAAATGGAACTGTTGCAGATATGTGGACCATTTCTAATGGATATCGTTCTGCAACTTCCCTTGTGTATGTATGAACTGCAGGGGTTGGTGATCTATGTGGATGACCATTTCTTTGCCCAAAATGTAATGCTTCCATTTTTGTGACGCCTATATAATATAGTACATCTCTTTTTCATAAGTGGGATACTTTCAAAATATATCTGAAAGAGTGTCACTGTGATATGCCACCGAATTCCCCCGTTGGGTAAGAATTGCCCCAATAGCATAGTCAAAGGCATTTGTCTCAATTTTAAATGGTTATTTTAGGTCCGGTAATGTGATCACTAGTGCAAAACACAGATGATGTTTCAACTTGAGAAACACCTTCCATTGAGATTCAAACTAATATAACTTTTCTCTCACTCTACCCTTGGTGACTTGACTCAAAGGCCAAGTGATATGAGAGAATCCCAACATGAACCTTCAATAGAAGTTGGCAAGGCTCAGAATGTTGTGGAGCTCTATTAGAGTGGTTGGGTCTGGCCAATCTTGAATAACTTGTATCATGGCTTGGTCCACATTCACACCCTACTTGTTAATGATGTACCCAATATATTGAACCTCGGTCATACCAAAAGTGAATTTCTCCAAAGAGGCACAAAATTTGTGTTGTCGTAGGGTTTGAGGGAGATGTCGAATATGGTGTGTGTGCTCTTCCCAACTCTGCTTGAAGATCAGGATGTCTTCCTCATGATGGATCCCTGTTGGGATTTGAAACATTAACGAAAAATGGTTTTTACTATGGGTTCTCTGATAACTAAGTCAAAAGAGTTGGTAAAGGTCCACAAGATGTTGTCCATCAGCCACATGAAGGTTGCGGGGGTATTCATCAACCCAAAAGGCATAAAAAGCCATTTGAAAAGGGCCTCCTTTTATTTCAAGGCAATATTCCACACATGAAAGGGTTTAATTGGTACCTTGTGGTGCCCTAACTTCAAGTAAATCTTGTTGAAATTTTTACCCCATTGAGTTTGTCCAGTAGACCATCAATATGTTGGATTGGATACCTATCCCAAACAATCATATTATTCAATGCCCGATAGTCAATACAGAGTTTCTATGTGCCATCTTCTTTTTGTACCAATATGATTGGGCTTCCATAGGGTGATGAACTTGGCTTGATGTTCCCTTTATGCAACAACTCTTGAATCCACCTCTTAATTTCATTGTTCTCTAGAACACAACTTCGGTAGATCGGCATGTTGGGTAGCAACATGACCAGGGTCAGATCGATGGAGTGCCTAATCTCATAGTGTATGGTTAACCTTGTGGGTGAGGTGAAGATGTCCTTGTACTCTTCCACGACCTTGTCCATCTAAGCCTATCGTGCAGAGGATACCTATGTGGAGGTTGTGGATGTGACCACATTCTTATTCTTTCCCTGAGGATGAATCATAAGGAAGACAAATTTCCTGGTGTGGGAAATGATCTTACCACATCGATTCACAGAGATCAAAGAGATGGCGGTAGGTGATGCTACCTATGGTATAATGTATAACTTATTTCCCAATGAAATGATGATAATGTGAGTCCTAGACTCATACACAACATGATGCTTCCACAAGTATGGTTGACCTAATAATACATCATAAACTTCAAGAGGAGAAACGTCACATAGTACCTAATCTATGAAGGGCTTGATGCTATAGGGAAGGTGACATTGTTGGCTGACGTAAAGATCCTACCCTTAGTGAAGCCACCTGATGATGTACAACTACGGGTGTGGTGTAGTCGGTAGGCCCAATTTCTTCATGACCTTTGATGAAATGAGTTTCTTCTAACTCCAATGTCGACAATGAACTATAGTAAAGAGCCCTTCACCCACATCTATGAATGGAAGAGTCGCTCCCCTTCCTTAGGATCTTCAAGCTCCACCTTCTAGCCCTTATTGGTGGCAATGATGGCACTAGGTTCCACATCAACAATCTACTTCCATTTCATTCCCTTTGTTGGTTTCTGACTTAGATTCAGAACATGCATCTTATTCGGAAGACTTCATCTCAGCCACCATTGACTTCATGGCCCGACACTCACTTGTGTTGTGAGTGGGAGTCTTATGGAACTCACACAATTTCCCTTATTCCTTCTTTGTCTTTGTTGTATTGTTCTTTTCTTGCTGCTTCACTGCGATTTCCTGGGTCACCCTGCCTTATATTTGTCCTTTATTTTGCAGTTTGCAGGCATCTTTCCCTTATTTCGGGTTCACAAACCCAATGTTTGCCTTCTTTTGTTTAAATTTCTCCTCGATATTGACAGTGTATTGATAGATAGTTCCAAGTGAGGTGATGTCTAGGAACTCCATCTCGTCCTGGATGTACTTGTGTAGACAATCATCATACTTAAGTACCAAATGTCGCTCAAAATCCTTAATACCAAGATTTGTGCGAAGGGTATGGAAAATAGTTGTGAATTTCGCTAGATCTTGCTCCCATCCCTATGGCAGTGTGGTCCACTTTATGTATTTATCCTCATAGCTCTCGACGAGGTAATATTATTCCTTTATGGCGTCTCAGAAAGAATTCCAAGTTGTTGCAACTGAAAATAGTGAGGATTCCCTCTCATCCTTTTGTTCATAGTAGGTTTCCCACTAGTCCTTGACATGTGGAGTGACTTTGAGGAGTGCAAAAGCAAAATTTTCATGATTGGAAAAGTCATGAACCGAAAAATATCCTTTGAACATATTTAACCATCCATCTATAATGTATGCATCTATCTAGGCTTCAAATTTGAAAATGTCAAATTTAATTTGTACCTTAAAAGGATTGGCACCTACAGAGTGGTTGTTGGATGAAGATGTGTCGTCTGTGGGTAGTCACCAAAGGATCTGGGAAACGTTATCCATCATCACATTTCTTTTTTGCTCGAGGGATTCCTTGAGCAATATTTTGAAAGGATATCTTTCCCCCCTCATATTTCTTTTCTTCTGCCATGGGAGGTCATTGGGGTTTGAGAGGCTACTCTTACAAAGGTTCAATCAGTTCGACCCTAACTCCTTATACCCTAACCTCATTGGGGACATGCAAAGAAAAACAAAGAAAGAGTAGACCTCTTTTATACCACTCATCCAGACTTATTTAGGAATGCAAAAAATTACAAATATACACATAAACATAGAAAGGCATCAGAAATAAAACTTCATTTCATTAATATCAAAGAACTGAAATATGATTACATACAAAGTGGAAATAAACTATCTTGGGCGATGGTAGCTTATCTCTGAGAAGAGATGTGGTGGCTACATGCCTCTAAACTGTGTTACAACGATGCTCAATGGCCTTTTTATTATTGAACAACAAGGGAAAACCATAAACAACAGAAACCCTAACACCATAAGATGAAACACCAAGAGTTTGTGGGCCCTGTTAGGGTTAGTTGGGCAACTAACTTCCTAGGGTCGTAACTTGGACATATGATCTCTATTTGGTGCATAGATAACTCATTAGAAAAATCTGTCCAATTGCTACAATATTTTACAAATGCCCCTACCTATGGCTATGGTCCTACTGTGTACCCCAAAAAATGTCATTTTAGGGGGTCAAAACAACTCCAGAAGTTCAGGACCTGAAAAATGGCTAAAAATAGTAAATGCTTCTATAATCAAGGAAACGAATCAAACTGACTAGATTTTTAGGTGGAATAGGTGGGTGTCCAATAATATCCACTTGGATTACTTCTAGACGAGATGGTAGACACTACTCTATAGCTTGAATATTAGCTTATATCGATCCCTTGATAGGTTACAAGCTACACTAGAAAAACCCTCTATATGTAAAAGAATCATGTAGAACCATGGGCCCTGATGGATCATACTCAAATTTAATCTTCTTTTTCTACTAGGACTTCAGGAACATCAAATCTAAGAGGAAGAGTCAAGGGAGTGGCAAGACATTGAAAAGAATGCAAGCTTTTATCTTGGAGGGACAACCACCTCCAGTATAGCATGGGATGTTAAACAAGTCATCTAGGAAATGAATGAGGAAAAGTAGAGAAAGGAAGAAGAATACGTTTCTCAGAGGATGAGAAACAATTTCAGTTAGGGGATATGATGGGACTCCCAATTAGGTATAACATAAGTCTTGTCTGATATTTTCTAGGCACATTATGCCTCTCCTTCTCCACTTAATATGTTTTCTTAGCTTAAATAAGTTCCTAGGAGGGTTAGATATGTTTATGATAATCTGTGTGCCTAACATGTTTATGATGTAGGATATTGAGAATATTTACCATAGATTAGGAGGATATCTAGTCATAGAAATTTATCGAACCTATCCCATGCTACAAGATGAACAAACTTGGCTATCTTAAAGAACTAATTACTTCTCCCTATAGTTGCGGGGTTACTCAGAGAGCATGATCCTATTTTTTAGGGATTTTAGAGGGAAATCATACCTCCTTTCACTAAGGTTTCATACCAATCATCTTGCATAAATAGAGGGCTCAAATAACCCATTATGAGTTAGTTAGAAATTCCGAATGAGCTAGAGGATAGTTGAAGCATTAGATTAGAAGGTCCAATCCTGTAACTTTTCTTGTACCAACACTTTTATTAAAAAGAATATTTTACTCTAAGACAATTTTTCCTTCAAGGATATGAGCCTCCTTGGGTTAGGTACCACCCTAGGTGCTCAAGACCCTTTTGTACTATTAAAGTTTCGTCCACTTGTTCATTTATTTATTTCTGCAAATTTATTTTTGAACATTGCTTTATGTAGTGTTAATTAGTTCGATATATCTCTTACATATTAATTTGAGCAATGATTATTTTTTTTAGCCATCACATCCTCTCATGCATTAAATTCACTTCGGTTGTTGTTTCATCATTTTTATGTGTTGTCACTATAGAGTTTCCTATCTTACAGAGCTATAGGAGACTCCAAAGTTTCCCATCCACTAAAAATACCTTTCTACCATTTACATATGTATATGGAAATTCATGATTGATCATTTTTTAGCCTTCCTCTACCTCACCCCGCCTTTAAACATACTTAGTGCATTTTCCTACTCACTCAACTATCTCCTATAGAAAAATAGGGACTCCTATATTAGCTTGCATGTCACATTCAGAAATCATCCAAAACATGGTTAGTACTCTCTGGTATGTTATAACGTCCCCAAGGCCTTGAAGATGAATTTTAGAATCCAAGAGACCAAGTGGATTCCTTAACCTCATTTCTTTGGAAAACTACCTTTTTCCTGCAAAATTAGGGTTTGACATTTACTTGTTATTTTTTTTCTTAATTTCTAGTCATGAGTTTGCTTCCTTTGCAAAGTAGAACAACAATGTTTTTATCTCATAATAATTAAAAAGGTTTGCTTCCTTTTCCTGCAGTCAATATATATTTGCTTACTATCCTTCATTTCCTACAATTCTAAATTTTACCTGTAATATAAATAATAGAATGATCTCTAAGTAGTTGAATCTCATCTCATTTTTTTCACTTTGATAGAATCAAAAAAATAAGAATATAATACATGTTTCACACATAGTTTCGACCCCTATTAAGTTTATACAAACCCCTTGTTGACAATTAAAGTCGAGACCGTTGGGAGTTACAATATTATTGTTGAAATACTGAGGGCCATCATTGGGTCACGAGTATATTTTTTTTTCTATTTAGCTCATGATTCGATGAGATCAGTGACTACTACATCCATGAAATAATTGTACTAGGTAGATCTACTCGAAAGGATCACTTCCTATCGACTCATCCATAGAACCTGGCCCTGAGAATTTTGAGAGAATTGAACCCATGACCCCTCAATAGCCCAGGTGCTTTAACAACAGGTAATCAACTAGTTCAATTAACCCTCAGGGCTAAGTGGGTCATGAGTATATATTGGAGTATTAAGGGTTAATTAAATAATTTATAAGTAGCTATGTAATTTTACATCCCCTATTTTATTAATACTGAACAATGTAAATTATGAAATGAGAACTTTACTATGTACATGTTTTTTTGAGGCAGCAAAAAAATCATCTGATTTTGAAAAGTGTTCATTATATATTATTATAATAATATATTAAATATATATATTTATAAATATAATATTTATATATATAGAAATACTTTGACACTTTAAATTTTCTAATGTATTAATTGTGGATAAGTATTTTTTAAATTAAACAATTTTTGAAGCAGTCTTCTTCTTCCTTGACATATTTTTTTAAGTGTTTTTTAGATTTGTATTATTATTAAAAAAGAAAATCGTAGTGAGATCTTTGTTCTTTTGTATAGTTAAAAAAAAGGTCGGTATTATAAAGTTTTTGTCTTTCATATATTTATATATCGTTAATTAATATTTCAATGCACATCAAATAATTGTCACTAAAAAAATAATAATTTTTAACCGTACATAAAAATACACATTTTAAATATAGATACAACAAAAAAAATACTCATTTTCAGACTTTTTTGCTAAAAATGAGATATCGAATAAACAAATTTGATAGGAAAAAATTTACAAAAAATATTTAAAAATAACAATTTATATGAATTTCATGTCAAAAATTAATAACAACCACAATTTGTTTTTCAAAACATAATGATTCACATAAAAAATAAAGTGAAAAACACATAATACAAATATTAAACATATAAATACAATCACTGAATATGTATTCTTGTCATTAAATATCAAAGTCAAAACATTTCAAGTATAACTAATTAATAGTTACAAAAAATGAGCTTGATTTCTGAGCATAACTTAAATTTAATCAATAATATCACGTAATCCATACACTTCATCTTCTAGAGTTTCATCATTGTCTTCTTCCACAATATTTTCTACTTCAATTTGGTGATTTTCCTCTTTTAATGGATCTTTGATATCCACGAATCTCCTATTGTATGTCTTTCCAATCATTCCATCCAATGGTGGTTGAGGTTCCTTTGCCTTTTTTTCCACTTGTGATTCATTAAAATCCCCTTTCCTCAAACCAACTTCTTGCGTTTCATCTAGAAAAAATTAAAGAGCATTAATTCTTTGTTGAATAAATTTGCACTATACTAGGTCTTTTTGAATGGAAATGTAATTTCTTCCTTTTTGTAGGCAACATGCTAGTGTTGTACCTAATCATCAAGTACAAAATAAATAATTAATTAAAATAGTATAAACACATAAAAATTAAAAAAGAAAATATTGAAATTCAGTTTTATATAATAAAACTTACATGAGCCTGAGAATAAATCCAAAACTCAATCTCCTTCATTTGAACATAAAACTATAAGATATTTAATCAATCACTGTGGTTTTTGATAAATGTTAATGATTTCCCCCTTTTCTTATCTATCTTCATATTTTGGTTCTTTTATAACAACGTCATGAACCAATACTTGGCTATGCCTCATTCCATCTACCTTATTCATAAGCTTAGTCTTATAGTTATCATATTTTGTCCAACATTCAATATAGATGAAATCACAATCACTTATAATTGGTTGATCTCCGCAACCAATAACATTTGAATTTTGCTTGTAACATGATATAGTAAAAGTTCAATTAAATTGTACATAAACGATTTTTTTAACATTAATCAAACATACAATTTCAAAGGCTTACCACGCAAGTTGCGTCCTTGAGTTTTATTTTCCCTTGAATTTTGTTAATAACATTGCAAATTGTTTGTTTGAATTAAATGTCACAAATATCCAAAATGGTGATGTTGTGACTCCTAAAAAGACAAGGATGGGGGTGTGCAGTACATGTACTTCTCTTATATTAAAAAGGGATAAAATTCAAGGGGCAAAAAGAGGTAACCATTCATAACTTTATTTTTTAAAATTGTATAGTCATCAACTACTGATCTGAATTGGATCCTAAAACACTCTCTAAGTTTTCATAACTATGTAAAATTCATGCCAAAGTTTCAAAGACTTACAAAGGTTGAGCTTATCAGGAATACCCTTGGAACAGTTGTAATTTGTGAGCAGCACAGAGCAACGAGGACCCTCGGCTAAGCGCACAAACCGTTGGCCCATAGTAACACGTCTTGCCACAAAATAGCAAAACGGGAGGTCTTCTGGAGAAACAGGGGAGGTTTTTGAAGTCGTTAGTTGCATATTGCTAGGAAAACCCCTCAGTGAAGGAAAAGCTCCAAGAAACCAGGACCGAAAAGTCCATAACCGTATGGAATTCGCCAATTCTATCAGAAGCGGGTCCCACACAAAAACCGGTAAGATATCGGAAGGGCTTCAAGCGGTAAGCAGTTTCAACCGAGTCTTGCCCGATGCCACACACTGGGTACCATGCGTTCGGTGGAAGAGAGAGAAAACCACTCACATCAGACAGGTAAACGTCATGCAACTTACCCGCTTGATATGGATGGAGATCGTAGGATCTAAAGGCTCCAGATTGACGGCGGACATGCAATTCGACAGATGACTAGATTCAACAAGGTAAAAAGGCTGAGTTATATAAAGTTTGAAGTTCGACATGAATTATGATTTGGAAGGAGAATCATGTTCGCAGGCAATTTGGGAGTTAAACGGAAATAACGACCATTCAAACATTTCCGAGAGAAATGACACTCAGTTCGTTATGAAATAGGTGGCCACCTCCTTGTGAAGCGTTACATAGTGATGATGATGTAGAATAGGGGAATGGATGGAGGCAGGAGAACCAGAACGTTGGGAAGCGGAAATAAATAGTCAGAAAGAAGATTGGCTTTAAAGCCATGAACTCAAAGAGACAAAGCAAACACCTAGAAATTAGTGAGAAAAGTGAGTAAGAAAGCTAAGAGCAGAGAACAGAGAAAGTAAGTCAAGCTGACCTACAGAACAAAGGCATCATCGAGACAGAGCCAGAGAGAGTCAGAGAATTTGTGTACTCCAGAGAAGGCTTGAGAGGTTCAAGCGAACTCCTCTGCATAGGCTTGTCATTTATGAGTCTCAGATTGGGCTCATACTACTATGACCAGTAGAGGTCAAGTTTTAGTAAGGAGAGTCTGTGTACTCTAGTCCTACTGATTCATATCTGTTGAGTGAGACTAAAATTGAGCTCACTGTTGTAAAAACTCTTCTTTGAAAACATAATAGAGAGGCCACCACTGAAGGTTAGAACAGGAGACGTATCCCAAGAGCATTGGGTGAACTCCTTATTAAACTTATTGTATTATATGTTTTCATGTTGTGTTTTCTCTAACTGCTTCAATGTCTATGTATTTCACAATATTATCAATCTATTGCATAAAGTAACACAGCAACATCCATGCACATGAGTCTACGATACCTTTAATTCTTTGTCCTGGATAAATTCCTGATCTAGTGGTATCAGAGCTCTAGGTTACTAAGGTTAGACAAGCTTGTGCTGGATTTTGTTGTAGAATGCTAACTAGATCAAAGCTTAAATTAAGAGAAGAAGAATTGGTTGAAGCTAACCTTGAAATTGGAAGAGTCTATACTAAGAGGAAAATGTTAGATGAAAGTCCCTTGGAATCAAACTCCTAGTTCATGGATGGTTTCATGACCATGAAAGCCATGGTAGAGGAAATGTATAGAGAATTTAAGAAACGTAGAGAAGAAGATCCATCGAACTCCAAACGAGATAAAGGAGCAGAAGAATCTCTCCTCCATGACCACTCTAAAGGCAAAGGGAAACAAGAGAAACTTCACACACCTCCTAGCGGCCCTGAAAATAAAATAAAAAACATCCTTGATTAAATTAGATGTTAAATTTTATTTGTCGATATATGATGGAGAGTTGAATGTAGAGAAGCTAGATAATTGGATCAGACGGATTGATTTTTATTGCAGAGTGTAGAGCATTGATTCAGACAAGAGTAAGATTCAGCTGGCCAGCTTACGCCTTGGAGGCACTGCCTTGGTATGGTGGGAAGGCAGGACACAAGCTAACATGAAGAAGCATGGTAAAATCCTTTCTGTTTGGAGTGAATTTGTTTCTGCAATTAAAAATAAATTCTATCCACTAGCCTATATGCAGCAAGCCATGATGAGTTGGAAACTCTTCGCCAATTAAAAGGGCGAAGTATACATGGCTACAATCAAGAATTTAGGAAAAAAGCTTTGATTCTAGGAATTTCTTTTGACTCACCTGAAAATATTTTGAAGTATATAGGTGGTCTACATAGCTACTTAAGGCACACTATTCTCATGTTTAATCCCACTAGCATAGATGAGGTATCTGTTTAGGCTACACATCTAGAGGCTAGAGGTAAGAATGTGAACTCGGAAGTTGGGAGATCATCAAAACCCACTGCAAGCAAGAATAAGGAGAAAAGAAAACATAAATGGAAAGAGGGGAATACAAATACTATACAAAAGACCAAATATTCATGCACTCATTGTAAGAAGGATGGGAATGATGATGAACACTGCTAGATCCTACATCCGGAGCTGAAACCCAAGAAGTATGAGGGAAAAAAGAAGAAGACCGCTACAGCTATTCAAAATGATTTGGGATCAGACTCAGGAGATGAAAGAACAATCGTAGCCACAGGTATAAAAGGTAAAAATTATGAAGCATCTACTAGTAATTCTGCACAATCTGCTGATAGTGAAGAAAATGAGAGAAAAAGACATGAGCTTTTTCATATTCGAGTTATTTCCAAGCATCAAAAGATTGATACTTTGTTTAATAGTGGCTCACAAGTAAATTTAATTTCTGAAGCAATGGTAAAGAAATTAGGATTATTAACCACACCTCACAAGAAGTCATATCCATTAGGTTGGTTATGTGATAAAGCAAAGCTACAAGTGACTAGACAATGTAAACTTAAGTTTTTTTTTGGGTCAGCATTTGTAGATGAGGTTGAGTTAGATATAGTTCCTTTGGATATATGTGGAATTGTTTTAGGAAGTCCTTACTTGTATGATAGGAAAGCTATTTTCTATAGAGCTTGAGACAAATATCAACTCGTTTTGTTAAAGACTGGATCGAATATATTGTAAGAGCTCATAAACTCAAGAATAATTATACTCTCATAAACTTAGGGCAGATGAAAAGAATTGTAAATTCATGCAAACAATTTTTACTAATGGTTGTAAAGGAAAAGAAACCTGATAAAACCAGTATATTTGAGGGTTGTGATGCTAAACAGCAAGTTGATTTAGAAAAAGTTGTTTCAAAATATGATATACTATTTCAAGAACCTAAAGGTCTACCACCCAAAAAGGAAATAGTACATGATATTAATTTGCAGCAAGATGCTCTATTGCCTAACATCGGAATGTATAGGTTGTCCATTTTAGAGAATGCAGAAAACAAGAAGCAGGTACAGGAGCTACTCGAGAAAGGGTTCATAAGATCTAGCACATCGCCATGTGGGTCTCCAATTGTCTTGGAAAGAAAGAAAGATGGTTCATGGAGAATGTGCATTGATTACCGAGCACTGAATAAGATAACGATCAAAAATCGTTATCCCCTTCCTCGCATAGATGATCTATTAGATCAGTTGAAAGAAGTTGTTTATTTTTCCAAGTTGGACTTGCATAGTGGTTATCATCAGGTCAGAGTTACAGAGCAAAATGCATGGAAGACTGCTTTCAAAACAAAGCAGGGATTGTATGAGTGGTTGGTTATGCCTTTTGGCTTAACTAATGCTCTTGCTACTTTCATGAGAGTAATGAATCATGTATTCAGACCTTTTCTTGATGCTTTTGTCATTGTATATTTGGATGACATTCTTATATTCAGTAAAACATGGGAAGAACATTTAAAGCATGTCAAGCAGACTCTAGATGTTTTGAAAAGAGAAAATCTTTATGTTAAGCTCTCAAAATATGAATTTGGCAAAACATCTTTGAATTATTTGGGTCATATTGTAGGGGGTGGTGAATTGAAGACAAATCCCTCTAAGGTTGCAGTCATTGTAAACTGGCCTAAACCCAAATCTGCTATAGAAGTGAGAATCTTTCTAGGATTAGCACAGTTGTAGTGCCCACTCTAGTTTCCTGGCCCTAATATGACATTATCTTACATACTTAAGTCTATGAGGAACTCAGGTTGAGGATCCAGAAATGTGACTCTATTATTAGTGAATGTGATGGTTATGTATGTTCTCTATTAATATTATGATTACGATATAATTAATGGTTATGTGTACTCTCTATTGATATCATGAAGGTGATAGTAGGAAAGGATAGACATGTTTCTATTGATGTTATAATGATGATAGCTTTGATCTATATGTATGGTTCCATTAAGGTTATGATGATGCTAGCCATGATGGAGGTATCCCCTACGTTAGCTACTTACATTAGTTCTGGTTCACAATGAACAATGATGTGAATGACCAGGTGATAGTAATAATGCTATTATGACAATGACTAACACTGAGAAACCTGGTTACTGATTATTATTGAGTATGGCAGGAACCCACCAGAGGCACTCGCACATAACGAGTTGACAACACCTGGTTTGATGAAAATTTATATTATTTTATCTTTGAAATTCTAATCGATTTTGAAACCTGCTATATATGTTTATCTATATTCTGATGATATGTTAATGGTTGCAGGCACAGATTAGTTGCTTGGCCGAATGACTCACATATGGGTGATGGGGTTGTACAAGTGGATGGAACTACATGGGAGAGGTGGGACAGTGTCCCTAATCTCACACACTAGCACTCCCGCCGTGACTTGGGTTGGAAGGGTTGAAACACCTTCGCCTTGAAGATCACGATGCCATGAGGGCAGGTCCCCAAGTTGGGCCGCTCATGAGGATTTTACCAGGGGGCATGCATCAAGGCGGATTCCTTGATCCCCGACACCATTAGTCTCACTATAGCAGGCAACATAAGAGATGATAGCGGTCAATGACGTTGCACCTATACTTTCCCCTCGTAGTCACTGAAGGCTTGAAGGGCAAGTGGTGTGGCACCCTTGGAACTTCAAGGGAATTTCTTGAAGGGAACGACCAACTTGGCACCCTTGGCATCACAAATAAAATGTTAGGCGTGGCACCCTTGGAACTTCAAGGGAATTTCTTGAAGGGCACGACCAACTTTGGACCCTTGGCATCACAAATAAATTGTTAGGTGTGGCACCCTTGGAGCTTCAAGGGAAGTTCTTGAAGGGCATGACCCAAACTTGGCACCTTGGAATCATTAAAATTAAATAAATTAATAAATATAATCAAGAAATGAAAACTAGGTAAATTTACATCAAGGTTAAATGATTTTAGAAACCGAGGTAATTAAATCAAGAATAAAACTTGGGTTAAGAGGATCATAGGAAGAAATAAATATTTTATCTTAAAAACTCTACCCTCCCCATGTTGGAAAATATTAGGTAGATTATGTAGTTTAATTAGGTAAAAGAGGAAAGAGGGACATAATTGTAAAGATAAAGATTAATCTTAAACTAATTAAGCCTAATTAAGAGAAGAGGAAGGTGAATTAAAATAAGAATAATAAATTAAATTTAGATAAATGTAGAGAACCTCCATGTGGCAACAACCAAAATAAGAATATCCATCTAAAAGATAATTTGAGTTAAATTAGGGGGGTAGATAGGGGATCAAATCTTGACTCATTAATTGACTTTAGTAATGAACCCAAATTAAGGAATAAAAAGGGGGATGAAGAGGCAACTAGGAGAAGAAATAGGAATCTTGTTGAGAGTGAGGAAAATATTAGTTTTAAATTAAAATTTAAGTAGATAATTTTGGGAGACCCTTGATGAGAGAGTGACACTTGGGTGGGTGAATAATCAAGCTATTGAATTATAAAAAAATAACTAATTATGCATGACATGCCAAGTGTCACCTATAAGGACTCCTACAAAAGAAGGGGCAAGCCATGAGAGAAGGGACTTTTTGGGGGGAACCCTGTTGTTGGATGGATGATATGATGTCAAAGTAGTGACTACGAAGCTATAGTGAGTTTGGTGAGGTAGAGGATTTTTTTAGAGAGGGGACTCTTGAGCTAAGGTTTCTCTCCTCTGCCAGCTAGATTCTTCCTCCATTGTACAACCCCATTGCAGCTCGGGGGTCCGCGGGGAAGAAGAGTACCCAAGGAGTAGGCTGGGAGGTTAACCGGTGGGTCTCATTTTCGGATCAAGTGCATCATCATACACTCGCAGAAGTGACCGGCAACAAGGGAATACCAGTGACAACAGAGCAAGCGGAGTCTCGCCTTCCAGTGTACGGTACATGTGTATTTCGTTACTACTTGATCTTAGATTAAAAGTATGTAAATGTTGTGTTATGTTCCTAAAATGAGTATCAGCAATGTGTGTGTTGAATGAATTGAAATCTCAATGCGTTTCTTTTCTGGTTGTAATTGTTGTGTAAAAAAAAAAAAGAGTATATAGTTTTAGCAGGGTCCTTACAACAGTATTAGAGAAAGTTTATTTCTAACTTTTCCTTAATTGCAGCTCCCTTACATGCTTTAATAGGATTGAACAAGGTGTTTCAGTGGGGAGGCAAACAGCAAAAAGCCTTCGACACCTTAAAAGAAAATATTAGTACAGCACCAGTACTAGCACTGCCCGATCTTCAAAGACCATTTGAG
>APFE030439361.1:97651-128061 GCA_000404065.3 Pinus taeda
AGTGACTATGCCATGGGAGCAGTGTTGATGCAACACGGTAAACCCATATGTTATCATTCTGAGACATTTAATTTTGCAATAGTTAATTATCCCACATATGATAAGGAATTGTATGCATTAGTATAGAGTTTGAAAAAGTGGAAACATTATTTAATGGGCAAAGAGACAGTTATACATATTGATCATCAACCACTTCAATATTTACACTCCCAAACTAAGTTGCAGCAATCAAGACACTATAAGTGGATGGGTTTTCTACAACAGTTTCATCTAGTCATCAGATATAATAAGGGCATGCACAATAAAGTTGCAAATATGTTGTCTAGACCAATCATAAATGCATCTACTATACTTAAGCACAATTCAGTATTGCATGAAAGCTACATTGAACAGTATGCTCAAGATATAGACTTTAAAGATGTATATGCAACTTTAAGTCCTGGAAAACAAGTAGAAGAATTGGATCATCATGTTGAGAACCAACTCTTGTATCATTTTGGAAAGTTTTGCATTCCACAAACTGAAAGAGTAAAGATAATTCGATAAGCACACACTTATCTAATATCAGGTCACTTTGGTGTAAGTAAAATAGTTGCACAGCTGCAAAGATTTTGTTATTGGGCAAAAATGAATGAGACAGTTTCTAGATATGTAAGAGGATCTACCATGTGTGCTAAAAGCAAGCCCAACAATAGAAAACTAGGCTTGTACACTCCACTACCAATTCCTTCTCATCCTTGGGAAAGTGTTTCCATGGAATTTGTTGGGGGGCTGCCTGAATCTAGAAAAGGTCATGATTATTTATATGTTGGTGTGGATAGGTTCAGCAAAATGTGTATTTTAATACCTTGTAACAAACAGATTACAGTTGAACAAACTGCAAAGTTGTTCTTTCAGCATGTATGGGTTCATTTTGGATTACCCACTTCCATTATATCTGATCGAGATACCCGATTTGTTGGGAAATTTTGGTCGAGTTTGTGGGAATTGATGGACACCAGACTGGAAAAGAGCATAGCTTTTCATCGGAAAACAAATGGCCAAATAGAAGTGGTCAATATGACAGTGATCCAGTTGCTTAGAGGCTATTGCAGCAAGCATCCCAAGCTTTGGGATGAACATTATGTTATGTGCAGCATGCTTGCAACCGAGCTAAACATTCTTCTACACAGAGATCTCCTTTTGAGACCCGTTTTGGTTTCACACCAAGGTCGCCCTTAGATTTTGTTTTTGGGAAAGACATAGCGGTTGATGGACACAGTGATGTGGACAAGACAACCAAGTTCATTGAACAAATCCAAGAGATTCACCAGGTAGTACAGGAACAGCTGGAAAAGAGCCAAGCCAAGTACAAGGCAAGGCATGATAAGCATCGGATGGAGCATAGTTACCAGGTTGGTGATCAAGTCTGGCTATATATCAGCAAAGACCGAATGCAAGGTGAAGGTAAGAAACTAAAGCCAATAAAGTATGGACCTTTCAAGATACTTGAGAAAATTGGTGAGAATTATTTTCGCCTTGATTCACCAGTTTACATGCACATCTACTCAATTGTTAATGCAAATAGCTTGAGACTATTTGAACCTTCATTAATTGAAGATCCCGAAGAGCAGAGTCAATTGCCTTCTTTTGTTGGTCTGTTGCATGAATATCTCAATGAACTGTAGGAAGATACAATTCTGGACATGAAGGTGAGAACTACGCGCAGAGGGGATGTTGAGTACCTCGGGATTAGACTCAAAGATTCAAAACCAAGTAGTGCAAAATGGATAGAAATTGGACAAGCGAGGAATCTATACCCTCACTTGATTGATGCTTAAAAACCAACTTTTGGTGGTCCAAAAGATTTTTTAGTGGGAAGACCATGATCCGAATTGGATTCTAAAGAACTCTCTAAGTTTTTATAACTCTGTAAAATTCAGGCCAAAGTTTCAAAGACTTACAAAGGTCGAGCTTATCAAAAATACCCTCAGAACAGTTGTAATTTCTGAGCAGCATAGAGCAACGAGGACCCTCGGTCAAGCGCACAGACTATTGGCCCATGGTAACGCGCGCTACCACGAAACAGCAAAACGAGATGTCTTTTTGAGAAATAAGGGAGGTTTCTGATATGTGAGTCGCTAAACACATATTGTTGGACAAACCCCTCCGAGAGGAAAAAGCCCCGAGCGACCCGAACCCAAACAGTCAAAAACCATACGGAATTCGCCGATTCCGTTAGAGGTGGGTCCCACATGAAAACTGACAGGATATCAAAATGGCTTCAAGCGGTAAGCGGTTTCAACCGAGTCCCGCCTGATGCCACACACTGGGTGCCATGGGTCCGGCATAAGAGAGAGAAAACCACTCACATCAGACGGGTAAACATCATGCAACTTACCCGCCCAATATGGACGGAGACCATAGGATTTGGAGGCTCCGGATCAACGGCGGACATGCGACCCGACGAATGACCGGATTCAACAGGGTAAACAGGTCGAGTTGTATAAAGTTTGAAGTCTGGCATGAACGATGAGTTAGCAGGAGAATCATGTTCGTAGGAAATCTGGGAGTTAAACAGAAATAACACCGTTCAAACATTTCCAAGAGAACTGACACTCAGTTCATTATGAAACAAATGGCCACCTCTCTGTGAAGCGTTACACAGTGATGATGATGCAAAACAGAGGAATTCAAATGGACATAGGCAGAAGAACCAGATCGTCGAGAAGCAGAAACGAACAGTCAAAAAGCATATTGGCTTTAAATCCATGAATTGACAGAGACAAAGTAAGCAGCTACAAAGCAGTAGAAGCAGTGAGAAAAGCGAGTACAAAGCTAAGAGCAAAGAACAGATAAAGTAAGTCAAGCTGACCTACAGAACAAAGGTAGCATCGAGACAGAGCCAGAGAGAGTCAGAGAGTGTGTGTACTCCAGAGAAGGCTTGAGAGGTTCAAGCAAACTCCTCGGCATAGGCCTGTCATGTATGAGTCTGAGATTGGGCTCATACTACTGTGACTAGCAAAGGTCGAGTTTTAGTAAGGAGAGTCTGTGTACTCCAATCCTACTAATTTATATTTATTGAGTGAGACTCAAATTGAGCTCAATGTTGTAAAAAATTTTCTTTGAAAACATAATAGAGAGGCCACCACTGAAGGCTAGACCAAGAGACGTAGCCCAGGAGCATTGGGTGAACTCCTTATTAAACTTGTTGTATTTACTTGTTTTCTTATTGTTTTTTCTCTAACTACTTCAATTTCTATGTATTTCTCAGTCTTATTGATTCGTTGCATAAAGTAACATAGGCACATCCATGCACATGAGTCTATAATACCTTTAATTCTTTGTCCTAGATAAATTCCAAATCAACTCAATTGAAAAAGGAGACATAAGGACCGAATATAAGAGGAATAGCATCAAGAATATCTATTCATCACATCAAAAAGACCCTTGTAGAAAGAACTTTTGGAAGAATAAAAGAAGACCTCAAGGACCCTACCTCCATCTCAAATAAAGAAGAACTTTACACATTTGAAGCATCTTGGGAAGCCTCCTACATTCTACATCATCATCCAAAGGAAGCAAGAAGAGCACTCCATCATCATAAAAGGAATTAAAGTGATCCCCTCATATTGTAGAAAATATCACAGCTCAAGCATTATGAAAAAAGAATAAAATTTCTCCTCATCTTGAGGAAGAAGCATTGTCATTTTAAAGAAGGAAGATCATCCCTCCCTCGTTCTAAAGCTCACACTCTAATGGAAGACATCATCATCAAGGAGGCATATTCATTTGTCAAGTAAGTATTTTATATTGATCTCTCAATATACAAATCAAATGAATACTTTATGCAAGGAGAACAATAAACTTGTACCTTGCATGGAAGAAAAGAATCGATTTAATTCTCACAGAAAATGAAGTTTTTTATTGTGTTAAGGGCTTCATCGCAAAGCCTCCTCTCAAGAACAATCTCAAGCATTATCAAAATATATGAAAGGAGAAATAAGGGCGCAAAGAATCCTAATTGAATATATCAAGGATTCTCTCATTCCCTTTGTAGCAAAATTGAAGACATCAAAAAAGATCTATGACAAATTGGTAGAGATATACTCTATCAGTACAGCTGGGGAAATAATATCCTTAATAACTAAATTATACAAAATGAAAGTATCAAAGGAAGAAGGGGTCACTTAATATCTAATGAAGATATCTCAAATTAAAGATCAACTACAAGGGCTAGGAGAAACAATGTCATATCCAGAAATGACCACCTACATACTCAATGCACCACCGAATGAATGGGGCAACTTTGTATCAAGCATATATGGAAAGAAGGAAGCTACATCATTTAATGATCTATGGGCATTATGTATGATTGAAGATACCAAACTAAAAGCAAAGAATGACGTTGAATCAAATGAGCAAACACAAGAATTTGCAGCTATGACAAGGAAGAAAGGAAAGTTTGGAAGGTTTGAGCCTCAAAAGAGATTTCAAAGGAAAGTTGACATATCTAAGATTCATTTTTATGAATGCAATGAATATGGGCACTTCAAGAGGACTTTCCTAAACTCAAGGAGGTCAACAAGAAAAGGAAAGAAAGAAGTGAATCCCATGTGTCCGAAGAAGTAGAAGAACTGGAAGAGAAGAAAACACAGACGGAAGAAGTGAAAGATCTATTTTATTAAAGGTATCTCATACATTAAGTTTATTTTCAAGACAACAATGATGGTAGGACACATTACAGTTATGATAAGATGCATTATAGCAATAATTGAGATGGCATCATACTAGAAGCATGAAAGGATAGCATAAATAGCAATTTGCATGGTTGAAGCAATGCATCGAGCAAGATAGGAAGATAAGAGATCATCACACATCATCATCATTCGAAAGAAGCATTTGTAGAATAAGGATCATCAAGATCCTCCATTAGAATCTTTGTTGAAAAAGGTTCAACTCTACTTGGAAGAAGCAAGTGTTACATAGATAATCCACATTCCACCTAGTGAGGAATCCACAATTTGGAAGGATGAACGGTACGGTGACAAAGACATGGAGCATGACAATTTAGTTGAAGTATTTTTACATCTTCAACCAAGGGAAAGGAAGCTGCTAAAGTAAGTCAATATGATCACATAAAGGAAAAGGTATGCATATATTTGGTAATTTTTAATAGATAGATAAAATTCATGTCATCACTTAATTGCAAATAGAATGGTTAGAATGCTCTATCTCATGAGCATGATTGAAGAGGAAGGAAATCTTCTACATGATGACATGATAGAATCAAAATTATATGACCTCATGGAGAATAGGAGGTGGTTGGAAAAAATTGTTTCTATGCAGGAGTTGTGTATAGGGATCCTGAGGAAGCAGTATATGAAGAATTTGGAAGGATAGTTCGTAAATATGTATCTATAACCACTTAGATGAGATGGTTAATCAACATCTGATAAAAATTAGAAGGATTGGCTATGACATCTCCACGGAGAAGCTATGAATACTCTGATAAGTATAGTGAAGAAGGAGAACATTGGCAATAGATGTCTTGGAGATGGATTTGTATATATGCAAAAGGATTTTGATGTTGCAGAAGCAGATGTTATGACGAAAGGCCATCACAAAGAGTTAATTTTGGTTTAATTTTCACTTTTGATTTTTGAAAGCAAGAATTTGGTTGAATTGGAACAGGGCTACCAGCAAAAGGTTGTAGAAATTCACCTACAACTAGTACACATAAAATTGGATGGATGATTCTCAAAGAAACATGACTCGGAAGAAGTGGCAATATGAAGGACAACCAAATGATAACAAAGAAGGTCACTTTCCAATAAAAAGAAGGATGACATGACTAGCATTAATTGGTTCAACACCATGTTTCGTTGAAGGGAAGTGATGTAGAAGATGGCCAAATCCCTACAAAGAAGTTATGAAAGAAGATGGCTCCATGATAAAGAAGTTGTAGTTTATTCATGAAATGATGATGCAGAGAGGAGGAGCCCTACAAGCTGTTGATAGTACCATGATCTCCATGAAAGAATAGATAGTTGTTGGAAACAAGTCCCTAGTTAAGAGGGATCTTGGGTATATTCCTTTCATGTAAAGGAGTGAGTAGATCCTCCCTAGTTCAGAGGAATAGATAGACACATCATTCTTGTCTTCACATCATGAAGAAAGAATGGAGGATTGGGTAAGCATCTAAGACCAATATCGATACTCTTTGAGGATGAGGTAGGGAATCCAACACACAAGAGTAGTCGAAGAGGAGATTCCTTGACGACATGTAAATCCAAGAAGGGAATGGTCCTAAAAGGACATACCTTGTGAACATCCAGATGGGGTGTGTGCCTTGAGAGACAATGATGAAGGTGTCTATAAATCATTGTCTCCCAAGCATTGTGCTCTAATCTAGTGGAGAGTAGAGCAGTTAGTCAAGGCCTTGCTATATGACAATGTTGGTTGATATGATGAGATTCACTAACATAAGCTGAGAAGATAGCTAATGAGATGGCTTACCAATCCAACTCTTCTTATGAGAATTCTTCAATATGAGAATGTCCATGTACCATCTATGTATTATGAATACCTCCCTAGTTAAGAGGGAGTGTTGAAATATGTAACTAGGATCGGTCTTCATAATATCTCATGTAATATTGATTTTATATATTTGATGTAAAAGAGAAAGAAAAGGTGTTATTGTCTTTTTATAAAGCATGGGGTTTCATGCTCAAAGTTCATTTGTTTTAGGTCAAAGCACCCATTGTGTGCTTCTAGGATTTGTCATCATTTTTTAGAGTCAAAAGAGCCATTGTCATATGTAAAATACCCTATTAGGCATCTTGTATCATGTCAAATGATTTATTTTGAGTCAAAAATGTGTCAAAATGTCCCTCCAAGACCAAGTCGCCCTGCAGAGAAGAAGTTGGCCTCATAAAGGGTAACATATCCTCCTTAGAAGCCTATATATAAGAAGCAGTCGAAATCATTTGCAGGATATCATCCAAGCAAGCAAGATAAAGCAAAGGAGAAAGAAGAGCATTCGAAGGGATAAATATCAAAGAAGAAAAACAAAATCTTTATTTTCTACTCACCCTCTCTCACACACGTGCAAAGAATATTAGGGTTTTGTTGCAGCTACAAAGACGAAATTTCAGATCTCCAAGAAAGATAAAAAATTTAAAAAGAGGAAGCAAACTTTAAGTCTATTTGTCCAGAAGGAAGAAGCAACTCAAACGAAGGAGGAAGTTTAAAAGAAGCCTAATCACCCACATGTGAAAAGTTGTAGAAATTGTTGAAGAAGTTGTTGGGGGTAGAAGTTGCAGAAGTTGTTGGAGGTCGAAGTTATAGCAATTGTTGGAGGGTCAAAAGGAGGTTGCCTTGGTCTTGGAGGGGTCTCTGTCTTGTGTCTAAAAGGTCTTGGAATTCGTCATTTGAAGATTCTAAGACAATAATTTCTTATGGGCTTTCCTCTCTATGAGAGATTTTGGCCCTATCTAGTAGCCTACATCTTGTTCCCATTTTTTTTATTGATCTTCATGTTTTGGTAGTTGTTTGATGATAAGAACACCATAATAATCAAGATAAGAAGAAGAAAATTATAAGTACATCAAATTAAAGAAAAAGAGAATCACAAGCAGTTATCAAGTTTAAAGAAATCACACCTAATCTAACTACCCTAGATTTCTCAATAGCCATGACATCAGTATACATACAAAATATAAGTCCTCATAGATTTCTTGATAATATGACACCGAAAGAAGCATTCTCAAGGAAAAATCCATGTGTAGATCATCTCTGAATCTTTGGAGGCCCTGTATACATTCATGTTCCAAAAGACAACCGAAAGAAGTTAGACTCTAAAATTATAAAAGGTATCTTCGTTGGTTATAGCCTTTCATCAAAGAACTATATAATCTACATGAAATAAGAAAGGTGCATTGAAGTTAGCAAGGATGTCATATTTGATGAAAATCTTGCATACAAAAGATCCAAGGATATACCTATTAAATCCGATGAAGAAGATGCACCAGTATTTGAAGAAGCAGACCAACATGACAAGTCACCTACAAATCAAGAAGAACAAGAACCAAGTGAACCTATTCAACCTACTATCATTCTCGAAGTAAACAAGAGACCAGCCTAGTTGAGAGCTACACTTCAAGAAGTCGAAGGACACAAATCAACGAAGGACACATTTAGAGAAAGAAAGAAGCCTAAAAGATACTTAGGATATGCAGCATACATAATGAAGTTAATTGAAGCAAAACCATCTACTTTTGAAGAAGTCGCTTATCAAGAAGAATGGAAGAAAGCAATGCAGGAAGATTATCAATCTATCATGAAGAATAGGGTTTGGGAAATCATTACTAGACCTAGTGACAAATATGTTGTCACTTCCAAATGGATTTACAAGATCAAACATGTCGTTGATGGAAGCATATATATATACAAAGCAAAATTTGTTGCAAGGGGTTTCTCTCAAAAGCAAGGAATAGACTATGAAGAAACCTTTGCTCCTATTGCCAGGTACACTACTATTAGAACTTCGATTTCTTAAGAAAACACTACGGGATGGAATATCCATCAAATGGATGTCAAAACAGCCTTCCTAAATGGAACCATAAATGAAGAAGTATATATTGAACAACCAAAAGGTTTTGAGATAAATAGCAGGGAAACTCACGTCTGGAGATTAAAGAAAGCTCTATATGGCTTAAAGCAAGCCCCTGGGGCTTGGTACACACGAATGGATTCCTATCTTTTAAGGATTGGGTTTTTCAAAAGTTCTGCAGATGCAAACCTCTACATCAAGATAGTGAAGAATGAAATAGTCATTATGCAAAAATATGTGGATGATTTATTTATTACAGGTGTGGAGCGAAGAATTCTAGAATGTAAGAAGATGTTGGCGGGTGAATTTGAAATGAAAGATCTAGGACTTATGCATTACTACTTGGGCTTGGAAGTTTGGCAGAAACCCGGTGAGATATATCTTGGTCAAGGAAAGTACATAATCAAGATGTTATAAAAGTTTGGTATGATGGATCCCAATCCTATGACAACTCCTATAATCACAAATCTAAAGAAATTGAGAAGTTTTGATTCTAGCCTTGTTGATCCCACAAGTTACCGAAATTTGGTTGGCTCCTTGATGTACTTAATGAACACTAGACCTGATATATGCTTTGTTGTAAACGTTCCTAGTCAATTTCAATTGGAGCCTCGTCATGATAATTGGGTAGTTGCAAAGCACATTTTGAGATACTTATGTGGAACTATTCATCACTGCCTAAAATATGATGGGAAGGAGATTCGTTTAACAAGTTTTTCTGACTTTGATTCGGGTGGCAGTGAGACAAGTGGAAGAAGCACTACTAGTGGTTGTTTCAGTTTGGGATCTGCAATGATTTTTTGGATGAGTAGAAAACAAGATGAAGTTGCTTTGAGAAGTACTAAGGTTGAATATGTTGTTACTTGTGAAGTAGGAAAAGAAGCAGTTTGGTTAAGAAAGCTTCTCTCAAATTTATTTGGAGGGCCATAAGATCCTACAGTTATAAATTGTGATAATAAAAGCAGCATCAAGATATATGAAGGCCCCGTATTCCATACCAGGACGAAGAATATTAATAACAAGTACTACTATATTGGAAGATTGGTGTAGGACGGGGTTGTGAAGCTACAATACATTTTGACTGATGAACATGTAGCTGACGTGTTGACGAAATCTCTTCCAAACAAAAATTTTGAATATTTCAAAAGCATGGTTGGACTAGTAGACATCATAGATTTAGTATATCCTTGGGAGGACATCTGGACAGCCTGTGTTGATGTCCAAATCCCAAAGAGGGAGGGTATCATTGATCTTGTGGAGCTCTAACCTTGGATACAATACCTAGATCCATGTGGGTTGGTGTTAGAGCTAAAGCCTAATGGTACCTATAGTGGCAGAAGCTTGGATAACACCTTAGTCCCAACTGGTTAGATACCTTGGTCAAGTATCTAATTTTTAGGATTGCGTATGCTATGACTCTTCGTGGAACATATCATTTTTGAGTTCATCATTGTACCTATGTATGTATTATTATGAATACCTCCCTAGTTAAGAGGGAGTGTTGAAGAATGTAACTAGTGTCAATACTCATAATTGTGTTTGAGTCATGATAAAATGTATTTGTCAAAAGAAAGAAAAAAAATTTGTATTGTAAAAGAAAAAATATTTTTGAAGCATGGGTTTCATGCTCTTTTATTTATTTTTCTAGGCCATAGCCTCCATTGAAGGCTTCTCGGTTTTGTCTTGAGTCATAAGAGTCATTGTCACATTTATTAGACCCTTCTTGGGCTTTTGTATCATGTAAAAAAAATAATTTTTGATTCAAAATAGTCATTTGTCACCTCCTCACCAAGTCGGCCCTGCCTTGAAGAAGTCGCCCCAAATTGGGGTTATTCGACCCTGTGGAAGCAATATAAATAGAAGAGGAGCTCGACCTATTTTGTGTCCATCACCCACAAGTTTGATCTGCATCACAAGAGCAAGAAAAGGAGAGTGGGGTCAAGGAGAAGGAAGAAAAATCAAAAGAAGACAAAAAAGAATTTTTTGGGGCATCTCTCTCCCATACGTGCGAGTTTTTCTAGGGTTTTTGGGCGAGTTGCAAGGGCCGAAATTTTTGCAGTAACTGTAGGCCCTAAATTATAAGTTTTTGGAGGACAAACTTCCATATTGAAGCAGTTTTGAAGGAAGTTACTCTCGTTGACTTTGATAGAATCTATCTACTTGGAAGGAGGGTTGACTTGTTTAATAGAGGAGGTCTTTGTCGAAATCTAAAGGTCTTGGATTGTATCACTTTGACTTGGTTCGATTATTGAAGAATATTTTGACTGGGTTTTCTCCTAGAGAAGGGTTTTTCCCTGGTTGAGTGCCTACATCTTGTGTTTCTTGTTCTTGTGATCTTCATGCACTTTTGATTTGGTAATTTCTTAATGAAATACAACCTAATAAAGTAAAAGAAGTCAACACACTTCACGAGTAATTATCAAGAAAAGAGAAATCAAACCCTAATATCTACGTGCACTAATTTCTCAACAAAATATCTATCTTGAGTTCCTGCAACCTTACTTTTAGGATTTTGATGATGCCCCTAATAATTGTACATGCCATAAGATTTACAATCAATATTCATATGTCCAAAGCTAGTACAAGAAAAACAATAACCATTAAACAAATGAGTGTACTTGGATAAGTTATCTTGTCTAGGTGATCTTTTGTATTCATTCTTTATTGGAGGAGGTACAGCCTCTTGTTGATCCTGCCCTTGAATCCTTATGCATTACTTCTTGGAGCCACAACATTTTTAATCTTCTTTTGCCATTCATTTTGATTTGGCCTTTGATGGATCATGCTATCAGATGCTTCATCAATCTTGCTTTGTAGGGACTTGGAGCTTGTATCTTTGTCACGTGGGGCTTTACTTTCTTCTTTTTCCTTCTTTAATTTAGCCATGTCGTTATTCTTCCTTTCATCATCTAGAAAATTCTCCTTCCTAAGCTTATCTATTTCAGATAGGGCAGCATCAAGTTCTCCTTGCTTTTGATCAATATCTTCTTAAAAACGCATTTTCAAGATTTTCCTTCTTTCTTCTGCTTCTTCTACTTCTAGCTTTAGAAGAGTGGCCTTTTATGTTTCTCTATTAAGAATTTGTATTGTTCCTTCTGCCTTTCATTTTATTTCCTGGGCCTGTTAAGTTCTACAACAATTGTATCGAGTTCCTTTTGTTTTTCATCAAATTCAATTACATGCCTCTAGCTAGATTCTTTTAATTGGCTTACCAGGTCTTTCTTTTTCCAATTCTGATTCTTGCGCTTGTTTCTTAAACTTATTAATCTTTGCAATGGCTACATCAAGTTATTGTTTCTTTTGATTGGATTCTTCCATTAGCCTATGATTTTCTTCTATGTTCTTGATTAATACCTCTTCGTTGTCTTCTTTCTCATTGTCAGAATCTTCCATGAGAGTCTGCTTGAATTGAAGCATGATCGTCATAATCTTTGTCTTGTCCAACATGATCTTGCCCTGCATGAAGATTTTGATTTCTCTCCCAAATATGATTGGCATATGAGCATCGTCCTACATTGGATTTCATAGATTCTGGCAGGGAACCCAAGATGATACTCATGGATTTTGAATTGTATTCTCTTGATTCATCAGTAGAGGTATTTACAAAAACAACATAATCACATACATCATATCCAATAGCTACCAAATAGACTTCCATTCTATCTTTTCCAAAATTCAAATATTGATTCACTGAACACAGGAATTGGACCAACATGTTTCTCTTCGTCGGTTGTAATAGGTTCTGAAAGAATTTCAATACCATGAACTTCCTTTGGATTATTTGAATGCTTGGTAACTTTCTTCCTTGACTTTCCCATCTTTATTCTCCTAAGATCTAGCTTCCAACTGTTAAGCTGCTACTGAAGGAGCCAAATATTGATTCCAATTGTTGGAAATACTGAGAGGGGGGTGAATCAGTGTTTCTTATCAGTTAGTATTTTTAACTTTACAGACCATTAATTATCCTTATAATTTCATCAACAAAAATCAATAACATATAAACCATAATCAACATCATTCAACAATGCACAACCATCAAGACAATAGACAGCAAATTTTTAGGTGGAAACCCCACTAAAACAAAAACCGTCGAACGCTTGTAAATATTTTTTTTACATCAACTTTTCAACTCCAACTAAAGGAGGCTCCAACCTATAGGATGCTCCTATGCCCTATTAACTAGTTGCAACCACAAGAACGCTCCAATGCCCTAGATTTCAAGCTCCAACCAAACGGATGCTCCAACACCCTATTCACTAGGTGTTATTGGACAGACGCTCCAACGCCTTGTGCTAGATACAACCTGCCCTAGAAACACCCTGTTCAAATCACGATTGTTATTAAACCCGCAGGTGTTAGTAAATAGATGCATCACCAAAGTAAATGGATCCACGAGAGGCGATTACGCACATGTCACGAAACACACGGGAAGCATTGGTTTATCCAATGTCCAACAATATCCCCCCCAGCGTGAGTCGGGTGTGATTCGAACTCAAGACCTTCAACACTAATACCACTTGTTGAAATCATGATTGTCATTACACCAAAACCTGTAGGGGTTAGTAAATGGATGCATGGCTAGAGTTAATGGATCCACGAGAGGCGATTAAGCACATGTCATGAAACACACGGGGAGCATTGGTTTATCCAATGTCCAACACACCATGCTACCTAAAGTATTCTCATGTTCCAACCTGAAGGAGGCTCCACTCTCCTACCTTGCAACACCCTGCCACCTTGGTCAGTTGATGGACCATGTTTCACAATTTTCAGACTAGATTCACCTGTGCTCTAAATCAATAAAAAGAAACTGCAATGTGATCTATATTGCTTATGTATATCACTGTCAAACCTTGGTAACCTCACTATCGCTGTCGTTTCTTCATCTATTCATTGCCCCTAAAATCATAAACAACAATCTTCCACAAGAAATGCCAATTCAACCACATCACAGGAACAATATTGTTGGAACAGGAATAGTATTGTTGTCACAGAAATAACAATGGTGTAACAGGAACTTTGTTTTAATTGTCAATGGGCAGCCACACATCCCTATTCATACATTGCCACTAACATTGCTCTTGTTATATCACGCAGTCAACTCTGCTTCTACTCCACTATACATCAAACCTTTGCTATCACAACCAATTCATTGTTAGGCATTATAGTTGCACATATTATCTGTTCAAAATAATTCCCTAGGCATATCCACTTTCACACTACCCAATCAAATCTTGTTAACACATCATCGAGTTTTTACTATCACAAATTTGTCGTAAGACTATGCCATTGAATCAACGTTGTCCTCAACTAGATGTTATTTCTTTTATGAGATGACAACACACTACAAAATAACTACTTCAAGATAAAACCCTAGCCATTGATAATTAAGACCTTGTACAATAAAACCTTTATAATTCAAGTAATGAGACCCCTATTTCCAACGTACTTCAATGATATAGTGAATGTACTTCAAACTCAACTAGATTCTTAAGATTCAACAAGCAGATCAGTTAACACTGGTCAATTTCGATTCTTCAAATTCTGTCAATATTTGTTTGTGTTCTAGTTCTCAACTTCAGACACAAGTACCCAGAAGATGATGATGTTATGATGGATACAGATTGTAAACTTTAGTGTAAACCTTGTAACAATAGGACACCAATAAAATTGTAGCATGTGCCTCTTAAAGGGCCAACAAATTCTTTTCTTAATACACAAAATTTTCGTATAGGGCTTCAAAACACTGACAAGAATTGCTTCACAATCAACAATAACCGTGCCTAAAATATGCCTTGATTGTAGGTGACAGTTGTATCACTTTTTTCCTTGAAGAATTTGGATGCCAAAATTCTCTTGCTACAGAACTACAAGCGTGTTTAGTGAGTAAAAGAGAGACTACACACTTTCAACAACTGCCTAATAGAACTTTGAACTATAATGTGGTTCAGATCTTCGAATGAACTTCGAGAGCGTTCAGGCTTGAAGACTCATGCTAAAACCTAGTCTGTAATCACATTACTCAAGTGTTCAATATACAAGACAAAACGTTCCCAAAAGATGCCAATAGTATGAGCTCTAAGAGGGTCGAGTTCCACAAATATATCAATACAATATCGTTGCTAAGTCGCAGAGAATATTTCACATGGATTATTTCCCTAACAGATTTGAAACTCAGACAAGGGATCTGAACTTCTCACAGTTGCACAAATGCTTAGAAATAATGACATAGTTTCATGACATTTGCTAGGTTCTTCAAGATAAACGAATTGAGGAATAATTGTATTGGAGTTCATACCCTTCTCCACAACAAGACCAGAATAGTATTGAAGTCTAGCAAAGGCCATGACCAAGGAAGATGAGAAATTGAATGGAATAAGGTAAAGCCAAAAGAGGATCAATGATTAAGGTGATGAATAATAGGCCTTCAAGAGTGGCTTAGTTGACAACCATCTTCTCGATTAAAATCATCATGGTGTTTTTCAATTTCAAAGCCTTCCTAATGAAACGAGAGGTGTAGGGTTATGAGGCAAAGATTTTGGTTTGGCCAAGAATATGAGGTGTTTAGATTTGGAGTGTTCGACAATGGCTAATTTGGAGAGTAAATTATGGAAGGTGTTAGCAATAAGTTTTTTATAAATTACATAATAATAATAATAATTTTCTTTTGTTTTAATTTGGAGTTTTTCTTATATTTTTGTTTTTACAATTCTTTTTTCCTTTTTTATAATTTTGTTAACAATAGTGTTGACTAGAAAAAATAAAATAGGTGAAAATTTGAGACAAGAACCAACTATGGCAAGAGTCCTCGATTTCTGCTCTACAAACTCCTTAGGGTTTAAACACCTTCTCTGATGAGGCTCCATGGCACACCCCCGTGGGGAGAAGGAGGAAACACCTCCTTCTAGAACATCGTAGTCAGCAAGAGGCTTAGTCCCAATGCACAAAAATCCACAGCTACTTTGCATACCAAGGGTAAGAAACTAGCCCCAGATGCTCCCAACACGTAGAGCACACATGATGAGAACCCAAGCACTCAACAGAGGACAATTGAAGCTCACTCAAACAGCGACCTCCCGCAAACCAAAGAAGCCTTAATTTATGAGATTAAAATTGAAGAAAATCAAGGAAATAATTCAGCACATGAAAGATCAAGCATTAATTTGCAAATTTGTGGGTGCTTGGCCATTGGAGAAAACCCTCATTGTCTGCATCTAGGAAAATTGGAAAATCAAAGGCACCTGGAACTAAAGTTTGGCTCAAAGGGATTCTTCATGGTCATTTTCAACAATGTTGAAGATTGGAACAATTTTTTCAGGGGGGGTCATATTTTCTCAACTCAACAGGATTGTACACAAGACCATGGGTAGAACGCTTCGACCCCAAGAAGGAAACTTTCAGCTCAACCCCCATTTGAATACACCTCTACCCATTGTCCCATGAATATTGGGAGTCGAATGTCCTAGAAGGCTTCAGAAATGTCATAGGTTCCTTTGTGATGCTAACAAAAACCACCAAATACGGTCAATATAACTCTTACACCCACCTTTGCATCTACATGGACCTCACCAAAGCCCTCCCAGCCAGTATCAACATCAGTTATCATGATGACATTTAGGAGAAGCTCATAGATTATGAACAGATTTTGTTCTGTTGCAGGAAATTCCATGAACATGGGCACCTATTTAGGGAATGCCCCAAAATCAAACCGCGAAAGGTGCATGGGGTAATCAACAAGTAACAATGGATGGTTGCACAAAAGTTTCAAACAGAAGAAAATCCACAAATAAAGGAAGTGTCAACCCTTCTTCTTCCAAAGAAACAACTATGAGCAAATTCTCAGTTCTAAATATTGAAGAAGAAGATTCACAAGGCAGGGAGAAAAACAACATGAGCCCATAAAATCACAACATTGACCAGGGGTTGGCCCAAAAAGCAAAACTATTTGAGAGCCCCCACATGCATACAACACAGAAAAATGTAGAGGATGATGTAGACATGTTTGAAGATGAACTTGATGAATCAGAGCATGAAGACCCAGAAGACCCCGACTTAAGAAATATAGATCTCCTCCAAATCACCCAAGAATGGAAGACCAAAGACCCCATCAATATCCCCGAGGAGAAAATTCAGTTGATTGCAATAGTCTACATCAACCAACGGAAGAAAGCAAGCAAACAACACTCAAGTAATAGTTCTCAACCCGTTTATTCTTCTTCATTAGCAATTAAAAGTAGCATAAACAAGGACCATTCCAAAAATGGAAATAAGGAAAAAACAAGGGGCAAGAAATCCACCCAACAATTAATCAAGGAGATGGGAGAATACTTGGTAAAATCAGGCCAACTCAAAACCATGATAGATACCTCCCCCCCCCCTCTCACCATCTTTATCCATGAAGATTACATCATGGAATATCTAAACTCTTAACGGAAGAACCAAGCAAAGACTCATGAAACAAAAAATCAAAGATGAAAACCCTAATATCATAACGTTGCAAGAAACTAAATTCTCTACTTCCACTCTCCAAACCCACTCTCGTACTATCTAGAGAAACTACCAAGATATTGCTAGTGATGCCTCGGGTGCCTCTAGAGGCATTGCAATCCTTTGGAACCTAGAGACCATAACTCACGACAACTCCCTGTCCACCCAGCACATTCTCACTCCTCAATTTCAACCCATCAGATCCCCCAAAAAAGGCTTCATTACCAATGTATATGGCTCGACCTCTCCCAAATACAAAAAACCCTTCCTAGACAGCATACAAAAACTACAAAAGCTTGTCATCCCTCACCACTGGATCATTGGAGGAGACCTCAACATAATCAAAACTTTGTAGGAAAAAAAGGAACCGCACGGAAGCTCAAGGAGACTCCCAACACTTCTCAAATATTATTTACTCCTCAAAGTCAATAGACATAGAAACTAGCAATGGCCTATTTACTTGGAACAGTGGAAGAGGTGAAATGTCTCAAATAACTTCCCGCCTACATAGATTCCTAATTTCTGAAAGTTTTCTCTGAGTTGACTTAAATATTCATGCCAATATCCTCCCAAGAGTCATGTCTATGATCATTGGCCTATCCAGCTACTCATTGATAGGAGAGGCACTCCCACAAATCGACCCTTTCACTTTAAGGCTTTTTAGCTTTAACACCTAGATTTCAAGAACACCATCAACCAGTGGTGACAAAATACCACCTCCATAGAGGGAAATTCTATGTACAAGATCCATCAAAGGCTAAAATAAATCAAGCAATGCTTCAAGAGATGGAATGCATAGGAATTTGGCAATATCCACGAGCACAAAAAACAGCTAGAATCTAAAATGGCAGCAATTCAAGAAGACATCATGGACCGAGAAAAACTTGAAGAACTCGCCATAAAAGGAACCAATCTGAAAATTCAATTAAATGAAAGGTTGCAATAGGAAGAAATAAAGTGGAGGTGGAAATCTAGGATCCAATGGCTCAAAGTGTTGGTCAAAGTTTTCATTGATGTCAATATGGCATTGTTGAAGGTTAAACCTTAATTGATGCCCCGGTTTGCAATAAGCCCTAACTTTCAAAAAACCATAATCCTATTATGCTAGCTAATGAATCCTTCAAACCCTAGCCCTAGTTAAATTCTGCCCTAGCACTTCTATTGAAGAAACCCTAGCTTTCCTTACCTGAGCCTTTGTCCTATGCTTGGCTAAAATAAACCCTAGTTTATAGTACTACCCTAATCAAACCCTAAGCAAGCCCTTGTGCATAGATGCTTTGTTGAAAGTATCCCTAACCCTTGTTAATAAACCCTACCAAGATCTACTTGACAAAGCCTAAGTACATTTGTTTGGTACCCTATATTGCATCATACCCTGTTAGACACCTAACTGGCTAAGGGTTAAGGTGTGGAAATTTAACATTCAAAGGAAGTCCAAGAGACCTTGGAATATGGAATCCAACAGTGATGTAAAATGTATTATAAATGTATATATTTTGAATAATAAAACCTTCTCACGATTATCCTACTCTTGTTGTTTACATTTTGTGTGTTTAACATGGTACCAAAGCAGGTGTTCTCCTACCCAACTCCATTTTGAGCCACTGGTAATTTGTCCTTCCATCCTGACCCATCGTTTCTTTGGGTGATAGTTGATACCAATTAAGCCTCGAAGAGAAATTGGTCTAGGATCTGCACACTGACCTATAAACTAACGTTTTTGTCTAAGCTTTACTCTCAAACCATTATGAGCTATTTTTATGTGCTCGTTCTATTTGCAACCATTTATCTAACTTTTCCAAGCTTGGAATCTCCTCAATGTCATCCTCAGTAGTTTCTATACCTAGCACCTAATACTATCGGTCGGCGCTATTTGTGACCGTTTACCTGACCTTGTCAAGGAGTCTAGTTGTGTGTTTGATGTGTATTAACAACCTAAAGCAATAATTGGGAGTGTTTGGGACGTGCATGCTCCGTATGCATATTTTGACTACATTCAATTTAATGATAGTTTTTTCACTAAGCTCTCATTCCGCCCTCTCCCTAAAATGCTTTTTGCTACATCATTCTTGTCGCAGACCTATACAACTTTATGTTTGTCTTGTGTCAAGCAACAACACCCATAAGAGTGTGTTGAAGCAACCTATAATTGATTTATTAGTAATCCCTGTAGCAAAAGCACAATTCCGTTGCTTACCTGTACCATGGAATATAACAAGGGGCCTTAGACAGCCATAAGTTCGTAGCAACGTCAACACTAGAGCAGAGAAAGCACCATTGCAGGACTTCGTTGAATTGGATTTCTCCTTTCATTGATACCTCACTTTCGTAGAGCAGTTGGATGTGGGTAGCATGTATTAGATTTATTGAGCAACCTATATCCATTCCAGAGTGGCACAATGTATGAGCATTGGAGCAGCATTGTTAGGTCTGGTAGTCGACATTGATGAGCTTTCTGTCGAGTTTATTATAATGGTCATTCATATTGATTGATATGGTGTTGGTATTGATGGGTTGGTTGTATTGTTGTGGTAATTCTTGATTTGTTGTATCTCATGTGAGTGCACACATGAAAAGTGATGTGGTATGTCATATGCAAGTAATGGTCAGCTACTCTTTATGGTTTGACAACATCGATAAATAAAACCGAGCTAATTATATGTGAATTTTTTATATGTCATAAAGTTGTTATATTCTGCCATAATTTACCATCGAGCTAGATATTATAGATTACAGTGAGGCTTCAGCGTTCTTGGAGGCGTTATTAGCTTCAGCATTCCTTGAGGTGAGCATTGGCTTTACAACTACCATTATTGACCACGATGAACGATTTCACGGAATCCGCTCAAACCTGAACCACGGTGTTGGGATCGCCATCGTTTTCTATTGTATCTGCTTCAATCACATTCTATTTGTTCATGATCGAGCATGAATTTTAATTGTTATTTTGATGGATTGTACGCTGGTTATGGTTCCTAGATAGCGTTGAATGACTGTGCAAGCTGGTTTATTTAAGTGTTGACTTGGTGTTGGAATGGTGGGTTGATTAAAACCTGCACTGAAGGAAGTATTGTGTGCATTGACTAGTTTTGAATGTGAGTGCATTGAGTGATGTAAAGTCGGCTTGATCAAAAGCTAACGTAGCATCACTAAAACACAAGTGAAAAAGAGACGATGAAGTTCAAGGTACTTTACAATCATCATAGAAATAACAAAAACTGCAAGAGTAGTGTTCCCAGTGGGGCTCTTTGTATTTATATATATTTGTCTTCTTTAAACAATTAATGAGTTGACCATATCCGCTGCAGATTTGAAATCAACTTTAATGGGATGTTAATGTAAACACTTGTCTGGTTAAAATACTCAATTAAAGATTTGGTCATGTGAGACTCATCAGTTATCTAGTTAAATAAGTTGTTGAACAGCTAGCTAGAGAATTTGCGACAACACTATGCATTTGGTCTCTTATGGCTCTTTCTCATATGACTCATAAAGGTGCATTTTCAAGCTGAAATTGACAAGCTATTCTGGGCATGTATTTTAAACAAGTTTTATTTATAGGTTCAAAAAAATTGTACTAGAAAGCTTTCCTTCTATATTAAGCTACTTGTGGAAAACTTTTGCTCATAGAGAACCCTTATTTGCTAGAGAAAATGGCCATAATTACTAAGGTATTAGAGTTCCTAAAAACTCTGATACGTTCCATTGCTCATGATACAATGAAAATAACCAAGAACTCTCTCTCTTCTATTAGAACTTCTTAACATGATGCACAAGACAAGATCGAGTTTCTACAACTCGAATCACAGCTACAACAAGATGAATTACAGAAGAAAAGACATCATTCTAAACTTGTTTTTGTTTAGAACAATCCCCTTTTTTATTCTGAAGTTAACTCCCATCAACCGCCAGAAAGTGATCAAGTCAGTAAAGTTCAAGTTGATTCAATGCCTAGTTCAAGAGCATATTTACATGCAGATGCAAAAGTTCCTTTTGCACTTCCCAAGTCCCTCATCAAACCTTGGGAAGAACTTAGCAGTGACAAGCATAGAACAAGTCTTGGATATGACAAGGAGGTTTCCGTTCATACTCCACACTACTATAAGCATTTTCAGTTTCATAGGGCTAGATTTCTTCATAAAAACTCATCATCACTTGTTCCTGCTCCTCATTTGCAGCCACAGATTGTCAAATGCCAACATTGTGACCGAGTTGGCCATATGAAAGATCATTGTTTTGATCTTCACCCATGTAAGCATTATGGTAAACACACTCATTCTTCAAATAGATGCTTCAAAAACAAGCCTCCTGCAAGAACAAAGATTCACCTTGGATGGATTGCTTCTTGGAAATTTGCTTCAACAACGAAGAAGATATTTCGCTCATACAACAGGATTTGTTCTCGAATATTGAAAAGTCTTGCAGTTGAGTTTTCTTCATTTTCTCACCTTATATCTGACAGGAGGGGAATTGGTGGTCATCTACAAGTTTCAAAGATAGATCAAGCGAGCCTAAGCCACAACCTGAACCTGTTACCTGAGCCTATAGCCAGAGACAACCATACCGATATTCAGAGTTGTAGCCAGAGACAGAGAAGCCCCTAAGCATGTCTATGGTTGGTGGCCTTCCTTAAACCACCACAGGTTGAAAACCTCCCTTTTTCCAGGTTGAAGCTCTCCCTCTTCAAAGCTTTAAAGAGAAATTTCTCTAGCAGAAGACTTCAGCTTCTTGCCAAATTTGGAAGAGCTTCGGGAATCGCACTAAGTGTTCCGGGTTGAGACCCAAATGGTCTCCCTTTCCAATACAATAGGAAGCACTTCCTCTCGTAGAAGACTTCAGCTTCTTGCCATATTTTCAAGAGTTCCAGGAACTCCACTAAGTGTTCCAGTGTTGGTGGTCATCTTTAAACCACTGCCAGTTGAGACCTCGAGTTCTCCCACCTTATATCATAATTTTAGAGAGCTCATTCAACCATTGGTTGCCACTCTTGTATTACAGCTCCCTTCTTGGACTCTTAGATACCCCTTCGGATTTAAGGGGGGGAATGTTGGACACCCGATCCACTAAGGGTTAAGGTGTGGAAGTTGGAACTGTCAAAGGGAGTCCAAGAGACCTTGGAATATGGAATCCAACAGTCATGTAAAATGTATTATAAATGTATATCTTTTGAACAATAAAAGAATCTCACAATTATCCTACTCTTGTCGTTTACATTTTGTGTGTTTAACATACCCTAATTGAATCTAGTCCTAAATCCCTAGTGCAAGCCATGAAAACCTAAGTAAACCCAAACTATATTGATAAAACCCTAATCGTATCTCTATCAATCCCATATTTCCTAATTTCCATTCATATCACCTTATTCCTATTAGAACAACATTAAAAAAATATCTTACTAATTAATCCTAATAAATCCCTTGCTCCTACACAAAAAATTCAACATATCATAGGCTCTTGGATGGGGTGGTATGACCAAGATGAGAAAAAGGAAGCCAACATGCCAGCAAATGGTTCATTTGATTTGAAGATCAACACACATGTTTATGTGATAGGATTACCAGAGGATGTTACTACTGGAGAAATTGTAGAGGCATTTTCCAAATACAGGATCATCAAGAGGATCTTGATACTAAAAATCCACGAGTGAAGATTTATATTGACAAAGAGACTGGAAGACAAAAAGGAGATGCACTTGTGACTTATTTGAAGGAGCATTTAGTGATTTTGGCAATTCAAATTTTCGATGGAACTCCTTTAAGTCCTGGTAGAAATCAGCTTATGTCAATTTTTTAGCAGAAGGGGGGCACATTTATTATAAAAAATAACAACAAAGTAATCAAAAGAAAGAAAAAAGATCAAGCGAGTTGAATAATATCCCCACATTGGCTACTAGAACGTAACATCAAAAATTTAAATTCAAAAGTTGGCTCCAACACCTTCAAGTCGGCTCCTCCACAAAAAGCAACTTCTCCATCACAAATTCGCATAAATTCAAGATGAGAAATGTTGTTTTGAGAAAAGTTCTTAGTGAAGAAAAACAGAGAACTGGGAGTAGCATAAGGTAAGTTCACATCTTGTGAACTGGCAATAGAAAAGGATATCTTTGAAAGTTTCGGACTAGAGTAGAGATTCTATGTGATTTTGTGGAGAATTCTTTTCAGAAGTTGTTAGAACACTTGCAAGACTTTTCGACTTATGGTTTATTCTTGAGGATTGTTGAGTGAAGTTCACAGACCTACATTTTTTTTTGGAAACAAATTCATAGAACTGTGACCATAGGTTCGGACCTATTGAAATCCCCTGTGGACCTATTCCTCTACCTGCGGGCCTGGTCTCCTAAGAGCCTACGAATCCGTTGAAGTTTCTGTGACGTGTTCTAGTGTATTTAGACCTATTGAAGTATTTCAATTGCATACCTACATCGGTGACCTGGTTAAGTTCAAGAGCAGTAGAATATTTGTGGATGTTTGCATACTTAATTGGAGAATATATACATCATTCACAAATATGTGTATCTTTATTGAAGTAACAATCTTGGATTCGTTTGCTAGACATCTTGGGAGTTGGAAGTCTGGTGGATTGGTTAGGTCACTATTGAAGGCTTGTATAAGAATTGCTAAAGACACATTGTGAAGACATTGGTTGACCTCATTTTACATTGATGAAACTGTAATGAAGTAATCTAGAAGGAATTGCTTGGTATCATGAAGAGTTTGGGTGACACCTTCTACAATGCACAAAGTTGTCATTGATGAACTAATAGAGTGTTAAAGGCTTGTTGAAGATATCATGGAGTTGTGTTGAAGATATTGTCAAGGTGTTTTGCAAAAGTTTTTGGGAAGCCTTGAAGAAACATTCAACCTACATTGAAGAGTTGAAGCAAATTGACAAGGTTGGTGCCCTAGAGGATAGGTGTCCTCAAAAAGATCAGGTTGGAGTCTGTGCACAAAAAGAGGGATGGTGCCCTAGAGGATAGGAGTCTTTAAGAAGATAGGGTTGGAGCCTTGTGATGTCCAAGTTGGTGCTTGGCAAAGTACAAGTTGGTGCTTGGTGGATTGAAGATTGGATTCTTCATCTAAGGTTGAAGCCCTGAACTATTTATTGTACTTGATTCATTGTAAATAGGATTGGTGTCATCATTAGTTCTTATTAATAAAATTATTTTGTTATTGTTCATTTTGTGTTCTATCATAAGCGATCTTAACTGGCATAAAAATAACAATTGTAAAAGAAATATTGATTCACCCCCCCTAGTATTTCCAACACAAAGAGGGAGAAAGGAACACTAAATTCATCCAGAGGTCTATGACTCAGCATAAGCATATAAACTGAATTGTTTACCCCAAAAACAACCACCAACAAAAAAAGGACATAATAATATCACCCAAGAGCTTCATTTCCACTTCAATAGTCTCATGGTAGAACTCGTTAAAGATAGAACTCCAGCCATCAAAAAAATTACAGCCCATATTCCCAAAATAATCAATTGGAAACAAAATGCAACACAATTGGGCAATAACAACAACATAATTGCAAGAAAAAGTTATGATCATGCCCAAGAACAAAGCCCTAAGCCTTGGTAGTTTCACAATAAAAAAAATTCAAGAGTGTTGGGACATTTGGGAAATGAAGTCACTCAAATCGTAGAAGACTCAAGGAAACCCCAAAGCATCCCCACTATCCTTAATGCCACCTTTTTAACCCTTATCCCCAAGCATTTTCAATCAGAATCCCCCACCAAATTTAGACCTATCTCGCTATGCAGTGTCATTTATAAAATTATCTCTAAAGTCATAGCAATTAGGATCAAACATTTTCTGTAATGTTCCCAATATTTGATTTGCCTTGATGTGAGATTAGGAGAGATTTCTAGAGCTTGGGTCAGTCGAATCTTAAGAGCAGATTACATTATTTGTGGGCCTTAAGTGTTAGGAGGAATTTTATGGGGGTCAACAGGGATCGCTCTCCATATTTCATCATCAAGATCAGTTCAGCATAATTCGATCTTGGTTCCATTACATTCCAACAATTTCCGTAAAATGGAGTTATTATCAGGCACATTTTAATTATTACTTATGCTTAAGGTGTTTTTTGGGGTTGATTGTTTAGAGGAACACCTTAGTGTAATATCTTGTTGGAATTGGAACAAAAAGTTATACAAGACAGGATGATGAAAATATGTTTTGGGTGGTTGGTGTGATCATGGTGGCAACTTAAGCATTTTCTGGGGATAAAGTGACTTTAAGTAGTTAATAAGCAATCACTTTTTAAATAAAACGAGGGAAAATGTTTTTATCTAATGGGTAAATAAAAGGGGCAAAGTCACTTGGAGAAGGGAAAGAAAAGTGTACTAAGTGGCTTATCAATAAAATAATATAAAAGAAGATTTCTATAAGATTGGAGAAGATCCGAAAAAATCTTATAAAATTGGAGAGAATGTCATTTCCCATTCATTATGGTTTATGATTATTTCTTGATGATTGATTACGACTCAAGTAAGTCTAGTTGTGGGCCTAAAGCCAAGTGATGCCACCAAGAATGAATAATAGAGAGTTAGAATCCAAAGAGAAAGTCGAAGAAACCAAGGGAGACAATGAAATTCTAAAAGAGCTAGCAATTGTTGTAAAGGAATGACAAAGATACAAAAGGAAACTCTTGACGCAATAGGGCAAATAGCTAATGCCTCCTTTGGCAATCAAAAACATTCTCAATTGTATGGCAGAGACACCATGCCAAGTTTCTAGACGATATATCAAGGGATTAGAACATGATAACATCATATGTGGAGTCTATTGTAGTAAATTGGAAGGTGTATCAGTCATTGGGAAGTAACATTAAGGCGTCCCTCTCTTTTTGTGAGATGTCAACTAAGATATAAGCACAAACCAGTGGGGTTTGACAAGAATTACATAAGAATGATGGAGTGGATCGAAGCATGGGCATCATCAATGAAAACCAAAGAAAAAGAAAGTTGCAAATATGAAGATGTGTTAATTATGGCAGCTCAGGGACAAATTCCTTCCTTTGGACAATCTTCCTCGTCAAGGAAGACCCATACTAGCCCTTGGAAGAATTTAATTTGGTTAAGGAAAAATGTATTTTAATATGGAAACCCATGTGTAGAAAAAGGATAGGTTGGCCCAAAAGGAAATTAGACATCGTTGGATGGCTATAAATACAAGTCAAGTGACCCTCATTTGGAGATCATCAATCATTCTTCTTTCTTTGGTTTGACTCGCACAGGTCTGAAGTTGTTTAGCGGGAAATTGGTTCGTACATGTATGAAATTGCAGGGTCTGAGCTCAGACGTGTGAATTAGAGTTTTTGGTTCCAACCACAGGGTTGACACAGGAATTTTTTGGCTACAGCCGCACGCATACAAGTTTATTCATGCGACTGGAAAGCTCCAGTCGCCCACATGATTCTTCCTATGTGCTAGGGTTTCATTTAGTTAGTTGACCGCAGAGTTTGTCAATTGACCGCAGATGTTGACAATTGACCACAGGCTTCTGAATCATGATTTTGTCTAGTATTATTATTCGGTTCATCTCTAGGATATTGTTTGGTTGGTTTTGTTGCATAGCCTTGTGAATGAAGAAATGGGTTATTGTACTCTCTCTTTGCCAAAAAAATTATGACAACTAATAAGAAGAATAATTTGAAAGGGTTTTGCCCCTTGTGGGGTTTTGCCCTGGTATCTGACCAATCCTGATATCTCTGTGTGAATGATTTTCTTTTATTGTTCATTTATGTTCCACTACATTGTTGATGACATTGTTCTTTCTACATAATTGCATATGATGAAATGATGTTATAATGTTGTGGGGTGAATTAAATGTGTAACTGATGAAATGCAATTATCTAAAGCAAAGAACAATATAGCCCTAAGAAAAATTAACATGGAATCAGAGTTGGGCTGAAGAAAAGTCATTGAGATCACCCCTGAGAAGACAGCTTTGATGAAAGCAAGAGAAGATGGAGGAGACCTAAAAGAATGTTAGGGTTTAAAGGAAACCCTAGGAAATTGTTGGAAATAATGGGGGAGGTGAATCAGTATTCCTTAGCAATTAGAACTTTAAAATATTTTCATAGCATTAGTTAATATTCAATTATTATTAATGTTTATGCAGAATAATAGTAAATAAAAAAACACAGTAGACACAAGAATTTTAGGTGGAAAACCCCCTATGGGTCAAAAACCACTGAACGTTTTTCTAATAAATTGTTTAATCTTCAGCTCCAACTGAAATGAAAGCAGCAACTTCCTAGAATTCTAGAAAAGCATTCTTCTCCAGCTCCCACTGGAAGGACACCCAATGCCCTGGTTTCTTCAATAATCAAGTGAATGGATGCCCCAACACCCTAGGGAGACACAACTAGCCCTACCACCACCCTACCACCCTGATGTGTTCACAGGCCCCAACCTGTAGGCGACTTCATTCACCTGCCTAAGACCACCCTACCAGCCTATAAAGACAAAAATTAAATACAAAAGTGTGGACTCCCGTACCCGGGACAATGATCCATGATACAATATGATTTACAATGATTTTGATTGAACACCCAATCACACCATGACCTGCAACCCAACCATAACATCATCCCAACAGAGACTCTTATACTTCCCAATAATGTATTTTCAACTCTAGGAAAATTGACTCGTTTACAATGACTCTTCCAAAGATGACACTTTTACAACTTACCCTTTTACAACTTTATAATGATGACTTTTGGCATTGAGACTTCTTCACAGTATGCAGATCGTTGTCATGTCTTCAAAGGATGTCCTGTTGACTCTTGGCCTTGATACTTCTTCACAATATGCATATTGTTGTTATGTCTTCAAAGGATGTCCCGCTGCAATGCCTCCTTTGATTTGATACTTCAGCTCTTGAATTCTTGCTTGAAGTTGTACTTGAATCTTCTTCGACATGCATGCAAAATGTTCCCGGTGAAACCAATCCCAAAAGAAAACAAAATACCCTTCAACTTACCTCTGCATGAAAAACACATGTAAGTGCATAATAATGAATGAGTACAAATTAAAATTACAATGCGTACTTGAAGTGTGCTTGTCACTTTTTTTGTTGAATTGTTGCAACAGTAACTCTTGATATAGGCTTGGACTTTATGCAAGACTATATCAAAAACTGACCTAAACGTATATACAATAAAAAATGATGACAGACCCTAGACTTGTGATTGACCAAGTTCTAAGTACAACAACAGAGACCATTCCATCAACTATGAAAAAAAAAGTAACATGAACTTACAACATCATATAGATTTAGCAGACTTGGTGTAGCATCAAGAATATGTAGCATAAATGTGTAGTATCAAGAATAGGACATTTGAAATGTTGTGTCAAAACTAAATGTGACATATATAGACATAGAGATATAACCAAAACCATGTATATACTTACGTTGTCCTACAAAAACATATGTTAGAGATGATACTCAAAATTAAAATGTAAACACTTAGTCATACATACCTTGTTGTAGGAGGCTTACCCTTGACTGTTGATGTGTGATCCTTACTGTAGTGATCCTCGAATGCATGCTTTTTCTTGCCTTCTAGGAGCTCGATATTGAATCCATTGTATCTATGTGATTTCGGATCTCTAGGGTCTGAAATTTCATCCTATGGTAGCCCTCTGAGTTCTCTTTGAAACCCCACAGGTTTGATCAAGATTGGATTCTTCAAGAAAGAGTTATGTCCAATCTCCCACGATGACCTAATTATAGCCCAGTTCAGTAGAGCAACTTGTACGAAGTGCCACGTTTCACTGTTGTGACTTTCGGCCCTGAAAATGTTTTTCAATAAACTACAGTCCATCCTCTTTCTGTGACTATTTACGAAATTTGAATCTAATGCTCAAAGAGAAAGTTATGACGATTTTCCCAACGTCACATTTTTGACATGGAATTTGAGAACCTGCAAAAACCCTAACTTCCTCAGATCATATCTTCGAAAATATAGCGAACCAAGATCTGAAATTCGGTCATGAGCTTCACCAAGATTTCGTCTCAAATGGGTTTTCATTTCAGCTTCTAAAGCTTTGCAGAAAAAATGTTATAGCGAAAATGCCACGATGACCTATTTGAAGCCACAAAATCCCTACAACAGGACGATATAAGGGTCACCCATGAGGAGTTTACTGGGGGGTGCGCATCAAGGCAGATTCCTTGATCCCCGGCACCATTATTCTCACTATAGCAGGCAACATAAAAGATGATAGTGGTCTATGACGTTGCACTATACTTTCCCCTCGTAGTCACTGGATGCTTGAAGGGCAAGTGGTGTGGCACCCTTGGAACTTCAGGGGAATTTCTTGAAGGGCACGACCAACTTGGCACCCTTGGCATCACAAATAAACTATTAGGTGTGGCACCCTTGGAATTTCTAGGGAAGTTCTTGAAGGGCACAACTAAACTTGGCACCTTTGGAATCATTAAAAATAAATAATAATAAATAAATATAAGTAAGGAATGAAAAATAGGTAAATTTACATCAAGGGTAAATGATGATTAAAAACCAAGGTAATTAAATCAAAAAATAAAACTTGGAATAAGGAGAATCATAGGAAGAAATAAAATAGAGTACCTTAAAAACTCTACCCTTCCCATGTTGGAAAATACTAGGTAGATTAGGTGGTTTAATTAGGTAAAAGGGGAAAGACGAACATAATTGTAAGGACTAATATTAATCCTAAACTAATTAAACTTAATTAAGAGAAGAGGAAGGTGAATTGAATTAAGAAAAATAAATTAAATTTAGAGAAATTTAGAGAAGCTCCATGTGGCATCAACCAACATAAGAATATCCCTCTAAGAGATAACCTGAGTTAATTTAGGAAGTAGATTGGGGATAAAATATTGACTCATTAATTGACTCCAAGTAATAAACACAATTTAAAGAATAAAAGGGGGGAATAAAGAGACAACTAGGAGAAGAAATAGGAATCTTGTGAGGTGAGGAAAATATTAGTTTTAAATAAAAAGTTAGGTAAATAATTTTGGGTGAACCTTGCTGAGAGAATGACACATGGGTAGGTGAATAATCAAGTATTAAATTAAAAGAAAAATATTATAATTATGCATGACATGCCAAGTGTCACCTATGAGGACTCCTATAAAAGAAGGGGCAAGCCATGAGAGAAGGGACCTTTTTGGGAACTCTATGGTTGGATGGATGACATGATGTGAAAGCAGTGACTATGAAACTATAGTGAGTTTGGTGAGGTAGAGGGTTTTTAGGGAGGGGACTCTTGAGCTAAGGTTGCTCTCCTCTGCCAGCTAGATTCTTCCTCCATTGTACAACCCCATTG
>APFE030439361.1:133012-144993 GCA_000404065.3 Pinus taeda
ACACAATGATATGAACAAGGAGTCTTTCCTTTCTCTATATATATGGGAGGTAAGGGAGGCCAAAAATACAATCTAGGTCCAAACAACTTACAATAAACACTTATAGGCGTACACATGTGAAGTGCTTCACTGCAAGGATACACGTCATACTTCAAGGCGATTTTGTACACCATAAGAGATTGAAGATGTTGTAGCTACAAAAGGTGTGTCCACATCGCTCCATCCCAAGCCCACACAAACTCCATGTTTCAATCCTTAACAACCCAATCTTTGAGGAAATCCAAGGAGAAAAGATACCAAAGTGTCTTTACAAGTCTCAACCCTTTAGGGAAATTTATTATTCATAAACCATATCTGAAAACTCACTTTTACAGTGTAATGTTCCTTAACAGGAATATAAGTGATATACAAAGCATGCAAACAATCCAACAATCAGAAAAATGAAATAGACATTAAGCACTCATGGAAAAACTGGAAATAGAGAACTACTGAGCCATTTTATTACTTCTTCAGGAGCAAATACAATAGTAAAATAGAATGGTGCACCTGGGCTTGTCTTAATGGACAAACATGACAAAACCCAGTTGAGGAAATGCTGAAATGAAGGCTGCCTCAACTGATGCACCAAACTAAACTGCGCTGCCCATAAAACTGCATTGTCTGTTGACTTCGAAGGTCTAGAATCACTGCTTCCTGTGCTCAGAAAATTATGAGATTTCAGCTCCTTGCTCCTTGGCCTAAACCCAAAAAAACCAACGAAGGAATTGAGCTGGTTCAGACTTTTGAAATTCGACCCCCAAGGAGCCCAACCTCAGCTGCAACTGCAAAACTTGGCCTGTTGGATTGAGGTTGTAAATCCTCCTAAAAAGTGCTTGAAACCTCTGAGATGATGTAATATCCCTAACCTAGAATATTCCTCAAACCCCAGCAAAAACTCCAACCAAATACGTGCAAATGATATAATAACCCGGAAGTGACAAAATAACAGTGGAACAACATATAATAATGTAAACCGGAAATATAAACAGATACACAAGAAATGCAGCGAGAAATGCTTAGCCATTTTATTATACTGAGCAATAAAATGAGTACAAGAGGTGATTAGACAGATGGCACCTCGACTTGCACAAGGCAAGTGAAGAAATACTCTCAGAATGACAAGAATGGCCTCTTTGCGTGGATGCTGCTGCTAGGAAACAAGTGATGATTTGGGGCTGCTCCCATCCTTGGAAAAAGATGAAACTCTGGATTCGGGCTCTACTCAAGAAATCCAGAAAAACCCAGAAAGCTTTCCTGGAATAGTCGACCCTCGAAAATCACCCCCTTGGGGTTCTGCGTAGCTCCTCAATGCTCTGCGTTGCCACTGAAGAAGACCCCTCTAAACTCTGCCTAAAACTCTGCCAAAACTCCTCCAATAGGCAAGGGCTGGTCCCCTGCTCAATCACCCAGCATGAATCCTCCTGCAGGAACCCCAATCCAACACTACTGCCAGAAAGAACTGCGTTCCTCTCCCAGTGCTGCGCAGTCCTCCAAAACGCTGTTGAAACTACTGCTGGAATGCTGATAAACTACTGCTGAAATGCCAAAGGAAATACCTTGCCTGAGCAGGCACTCGAAGTCCCCACGGGGTTAAGGGCGAGATCTTCGAACGGAGACACTCAATGCACTAAACAGTGTTGCAGACTAGCTAAATAGCCAGCGTGCTCAGAAGTCGAAACGACTAGCTCAAAATGCACTTAATTGAATGATCCAAAATGAGGGGGCTCCTATCTATTTTATGGCCTCTGCCTCTCACAATCCCTAGGCTCACCTCCTCCTGCGTGATTCCCTTCTTGCCACGTGTTCTTTTCCTCCTGCGCAGTTCCTCCACGTGTCTGCGTGGGCTCCATTTCTACATCCCCCTTTGGTCCCCTTGGCTCCCCTTTAAGTCACAACGTTGTGCTACCTAGGAAGTGACTTTTTATTCTAAAGTGAGTTATGTTCCCCCTTCCTCACTTTTTATTTACAAATAACTATAGAAGGAAAAAATTGAACAAAATCGAATATTCCAATTAGCCATAGCTAATTAGGAATATTACAGATGATCCCTCCTACAAATCTCCTTCCTTCCCGAATGAGTTTCCGGGTTGTAGCTCTTGCCCTCAAGACCCACAAAATTGCTGAACTGGCTCTCTGCACTGTCCCCCAAGCCTGGAATTCAAACTGCTGGGTTGCTAGCTTCTCTAGCTCCAAAACTCTCACTGAATCTGGCAACGCAAGCACTGGGTAGCTGCTCATAACCTCCTTGAGCCTGTCAAAGGCTTGCTGCGCTGTATCTGACCAACTAAATGCCCCCTTCTTCATCAAATCTATCAGGGGTGCAGCAAGCTATGAGAAACCTTTGATGAACTTCCGGTAGTAAGTGCAAATGCCAATGAATCCTCGAAGTTCCATCACGTTTCTGGGCTCTGGCCTTCCTTTATGGCCCTGATCTTCTCCTTGTGGACCCTCACTCCGTCCACCCCTATGATGTGTCCCAGATACAACATCTCCGTCAACCCAAACTCACACTTGGAGAGTTTGGCATAGAACTGTTGCTCCTGTAAGATACGCAATACTGTCTTCAAGTGCTGGAGATGCTCCTCCCAAGTCCTGCTGTAAATGAGAATATCATCGAAGAATACCAACACAAACTTCCTCAAATGACTACGGAAGATGTGATTCATGCAAGATTGAAATGTAGCTGGGGCGTTGGTTAGCCCAAAAGGCATCACTAAGAACTCAAAGTGCCCATAGTGACATCTGAAGGCGGTCTTGGGAATATCCTGCTCCCTCACTCGAATCTAATGGTACCCAGATCTCAAATCAATCTTTGAGAAGAATCGTGCTCCCGTCAACTCGTCCATCAACTCATTGATCCTTGGTATGGGGTACCTGTTCTTTAGGGTCTTCTTGTTCAAGGCCCTGTAGTCAATGCACATCCTCAATGTACCATCCTTCTTCTTCACCAACACCACAGAAGAAGCAAAAGGACTCGTGCTCGGACGAATGTGCCCAAGTGCCAGCAACTCCTGGATAGCCTGCTCAATCTCGTCCCGATAGGCCTTGGGGTGCCTATAGGGGGTGGTGATCACTGCTGGATGCCTTGCTCAAGCTCGATAGTGTGCTTAAATCCCCGATCTGGTGGCTATCTTGGTGGCATCCTCCAAACACTATGGCATACCGATCAAGGATGGACTGGATCTCTGGATGTACCGTCTGCCCTGTAGTCCCTACCTCTGATGCTCGCAACTCCACTGCCCACTCTATGTCTCCCTTCCAGAAGACTGCCTCCATCCGATGAGCCGACACAGTCTGAGGCGGATATGTGTGTTGTCCCCGTATCTTCTCATGCCTCCTGGTCTTCTCATCATCCCACTCCATCTCTAGGGTCTTCCAATCCATTGTGACCTTCCCTAGAGTAATAAGCCACTAGACACCCAGTATCATGTTGGTGTCCGGAATATCGACCACGAAAAAATGGTTAGTCAATGTGTAGGTGCCCATTGTCACCGAAAGCTCCGGAACATAACGGGCACACGTCATGGTCTGATCTCCTGGGACCAATATTGAGAACCCATCGAAGCTCTCTGTCTGAATACCTCTTTGCTCAAGCATCGGTGCATCGATGAGGTTGTGGGTTGCCCCACTTTCAACCAAAACTGATACGCGCTGGCCACGTACTGTCCCTCGTACGCATAGCATCAAATACTTGGGGACTCTCTGCAACACTGCAAGGGCCCCACCGGTGGGTGCAAAAGATGCACCACCTGTTGCTGGTGGTGGAGGTGGCAAAGGTCCTTGTATGGTATGGATATCTCCTGCCTCCACATCCTCCTCGTCATCCTCTTCTCCACTGCTCTCGGAGAAGACCTCAATAAAATGTGCTTTGCCAGCAGCACATCTATGTCTTGGTGCCCACGGCACCTGACATGTGAAGCACAACCGCTTCTTCTTCAACTCTTTCTTAACATCGTCCTCGATCTGCATTCGTCCTGGATTCCCCTTTGGAGGTGGAATCCTCACATCCTTCCCCTTAGACTGAAAAGGTTGTCTTTGGGGGTAAGGTGTCTAGGTCCTAGGCAAGACATCCTGTAAGTCCCGAGTTCTGCTGATAGCATCCTGGAGTGTGGCTGGTTTAGTGGATCGGACTAAACCCCGAAGTGGCTTTGCTAACCCCTTAACATACATATAGACCCTCCATGTCGTGGATAGGTCTGGTATCATCACGGAGACCCTCAAGAAATCTGCAATGTAGGTCTCTGGGATCCCTGCCTGTTTGAGCCTCGTTAGCTCAACGAAATGCTGCTCTGGATCCCTCCGATCAAATCACTCCATCAGTCTCCTGGTAAACTCGGCATATGTCGTCACTATGGAGTGCCCCAGTGTAACCATCCCATGAAACCACCAATCCTGGGCCTTGCCATCCAAATGCAACGTTGCCACCTTGATGGCCTCTACCTCCGACATCTGGTTAAGTTGGAAATAAATGTCCAGCTTCTCCACCCAAGACTTTGTCGAACTGTCTGATGAGCCATCAAATGTAGGCAAGTGGAATCTGCTCGTTGCACGGTGGGTGTCGCCATCATGGTAATGTCGGTACCCTCTGTGATGATCGTGGGGTCTGCTATCCCGCTGGAGCTGAACAAAATCTCTGAATGAGAGGGCTTCCCTGATCTCCTGCCCATAGGTCTGGTACACTGTAAAATAATCGCCCATATGCTTGGGCTCTGCCTCCTGCTGGGCTACGGCCCCCGTGTCTGCTCCTAAGAAGGTGGGCATGGTAGAGCGTGTAGGGGCATGTGAGGCCCCCTGCTGCGCAGTATCACGCTGCTCTGGCAAGTGATGGGATGCACCTGATCCCTCACCAATCTGAAAAACTCGTGGGCTCTCTCACTGTTTGGCCTCTACTGCCGTGAATCTTTGCCCCATCACCTCAATCTGCCTCGACAGATCCTGCACTGATTTGAGGAACATATCCACAAATCTCTTCCCTTCCTCGTCTGCCATCTGCTTTGTGTCCACTACTGGCTCTCTTTGATCTGCGTCTACCACAGGTTCCTCTTGTTCTGCGTCTGCCACAGGAACACAATCTCCCTCTCCGTAGGTATTCTCCAACCTACGTCCAATATCTCTGTACCTCCTACCTCTGTAACAAATGTATGGTTTTTCCCCCGATGTCATAGTTTGCCAGCTCCACAGGTTGAGCCAGATCTATGCTCTGATACCACTGTAATATCCTAACCCAGAATATTCCTCAAACCCCAGCAAAAACTCCAACCAAATACGTGCAAATGATATAATAACCCAAAAGTGACAAAATAATAGTGGAACAACATTTAATAATGTAAACCGGAAATATAAGCAAATACACAAGAAATGCAGCAAGAAATCTAAGCCATTTTATTACACTGAGCAATAAAATGAGTACAAGAGGTGATTAGATAGATGGCACCTCGACTTGCACAAGGCAAGTGAAGAAATACTCTCAGAATGACAAGAATGGTCTCTCTGCGTTGATGCTGCTAGGAAAAAAGCGATGATTTGGGGCTGCTCCCCTCCTCGAAAAATGCTGAAACTCTGGATTCGGGCTCTACTTAAGAAACCCAGAAAACCCAGAAAGCTTTCCTGGAATAGCCGACCCTCGAAAATCACCCCCTTGGGGTTCTATGGAGCTCCTCAATGCTTTGCGTTGCCACTGAAGAAGACCCCTCTAAACTCTGCCTGAAACTCTGCCAAAACTCCTCCAATAGGTAAGCGCTGGTCCCCTGCTCAATCACCCAGCATGAATCCTCCTGCAGGAACCCTAATCCAACACTACTGCCAGAAAGAACTGCGTCCCTCTCCCAGTGTTGTGCAGTCCTCCAAAATGCTGCTGAAACTACTGCTGGAATGTTGATAAACTATTGCTGAAATCCCAAAGGAAATACCTTGCCGGAGCAGGCACTCGAAGTCCCCCGGGGCTAAGGGCGAGATCTCCGAATGAAGACACTCAATGCACTAAACAGTGCTGCAGACTAGCTAAACAGCTAGCGTGCTCAGAAGTCGAAATGACTGGCTCAAAATGCACCTAATTGAATGATCCAAAATGAGGGGGCTCCTATCTATTTTATGGCCTCTGCCTCTCACAATCCCTAGGCTCACCTCCTCTTGCGTGATTCCCCTCTTGCCACGTGTTCTTTTCCTCCTGCGCAGTTCCTCCATGTGTCTGCGTGGGCTCCCTTTCTGCGTCCCCATTTGGCCCCCTTGGCTCAACTTTAAGTCACAGCATTGTGCTACCTAGGAAGTGACTTTTTCTTCTAAAGTGAGTTATGTTCCCCCTTCCTCACTTTTTATTTACAAATAACTATAGAACGCAAAAATTGAACAAAATCAAATATTCCAATTAGCCATAGCTAATTAGGAATATTACAGATGATCCCTCCTACAAATCTCCTTCCTTCCAGGATGAGTTTCCGGGTTGTACCTCTTGCCCTCAAGACCCACGAAATTGCTAAACTGGCTCTCTGCGCTGTCCCCCAAGCCTGGAATTTGAACTGCTGGGTTGCTGGCTTCTCTAGCTCCAAAACTCTCACTAAATGCTGGCCCAATATTGTCCTTCAGGTTACTTGGCTCCTCCGACAATTGGCTGACCCAAGGTGGCACTATTTCCCTCTATGTGTTCTCGCTGCTGGCCCAGAAATACGAACTCCCTGAAGATAATTGAGTGACTGTGCTATAGATACTCCCCGAAACTCTTGAAAACGTTGTGGAACTGCCTTACTAGGGTGGCACTCGAAGTCCCCCAAAGGTAAGGTTTAATCTCCCGCTTGAGAGATTCGTGGCTGAACGACCAGTTGACTTGGCTAAGCAGCTCGAGCAAATAGTCAAGTAAATTCGATGCACAAAGATGAATGAATGACCAAGTGAGAGCCTCCTTCTCCTTATGACTTCGTGGGCCTTCCTTACCTATGTGGGCCCCTCCAATCCGCTATTTGAATTCTCTCCAAGCCATTTGAATGGCCTAGTTCGAATTCCCACGTGGGTGGCCCCCACCTTCCACTAGCAATCTAATTAAGCTGAAATTTCTCCTAAGTCCCTAAGTCGAAACTACTGGGTCCTTTTCCTTGGCAAAAATGTGCAAAATTGTGTAGAGATAAACTTGTTACAAATGTATTTGGGAAGGGACATGACAGTCCTCCCCTCCCAAATGTTGCTTGCCCTCAAGCAACTTCAGAGCTGGGTGCTCCAAAATGTGCTCACCCTCCCAGGTGGCATCCTCATCTGGAAAGTTCTTCCAATGTACCAAGAATTCCCTGATGGTCCTGCTCCTCAGCTTCCTCTCCCTCCTCTCTAGGATGGTCTCAGGCTCCAAAACCAAGTGGCCCTCATCATCCAATGGGGGTAACTCTAGTGCTGCTGTCACCTGTTGCCCCAACACATTTTTAAGGCACGAAACATGGAATATATTGTGAATCCTGCTCCCCGGAGGTAGCTCTAGCCTGTAGGCCACCTCCCCAACTTTCCTGATCACCTGGTATGGCCCATTGAAGCGGGGCTGGAGTTTCTCAGCCCCCTTTCGCTTCAATGTGGATTGCTTGTACGGCTGCAATCGGAGGTACACTAAATCCCCCTCCTCGAAGTGTCTCTCGATCTAGTGCCGATCTGCGTACACCTTCTGCTGGTTTTGCATTGTCACTAAGTTATCCTTGAGAACCTTGAGGATGTCTTGGCTCTTTTGGATCCAATATTTGGCCTTGGGGCCCGTCTATCTCCAAAAACAGCATCAACAAAAGATAATGCATCATAACCATACAAGGCATAGAGAGGAGCCATATCGATGGACATGTGATGGGTGGTGTTGTAGCAGTACTTGCGCAAATGAAGCCACCAAATCCAAGCCCTCTGCTATCCAGTCACTCAGTTCCTCAAATAACCCTCCAGCCACTAATTAACTCGCTCTGTCTGGCCATTTGTCTGGGGGTGGTAGCTCGTGCTAGGAGTGAGCTCGGTACTGACCAACCTGAAAAGCTCCTGCTAGAAGCCTCCCATGAACCTGCTATCCCTGTCACTTATAATGTTCTTAGGAAGCCCGTGTAACCGAAAGATCTCCCTAAAGAACAACTCTGCAACCTGTGCAGCCGAATACTTGGTGGGGATGGCGAACAAGTGGGCATACTTGGTCAACTGATCGACCACTACATAAATGCAGTCCTTGCCCTGCACTGTGGGGAGCCCCATGATGAAGTCCATGGATATACTTTCCCATTTCCCGTCGGGGATGGGTAGTGGCTGTAACAATCCTGTAGGTTGAATAAACTCCCCCTTGTTCCTCTGACATGCCTCACACTCTTGTACGTGCTTCAACACATCCCCCTTGAGGCCCTTCCATGTGAATCTCTCCCTGATTGCCATGTATGTTTTCTGGAACCATTGATGCCCTGACAATGGCGAGTCATGTGTTGCCTGGAGCACTCTCTCCCTTAACTGTGAGTTGGGCACCAAAAATATGCGCCCCTTGTAGTAGATGACCTTGTCCATCACTCAGTAGCACTCATCTGCGTGGGTACCCTCTAGAATCTTGCATGCCCTCCTGTCCTTGGAGTACTCCACCAATAGTTGGGCCTTCCAATTGTGGCAGATGCTCATGAGTGAGAGACCTGTGGGTCTCCGTGATAGAGCATTGACCACCACATTATGCTTCCCCCGCACATACTCTATATCGAAGTCATAGGCCTGCACCTTGCTGACCCATCTCTCCTGCCTGTTATTGAGGCCCTGCTGCCCCATGGAGTGATGAAGACTATTGTGATCAGTCTTCACCCGAAACCTGTTTCCCACTAAATACTGATGAAATTTGGCCAATGCATGCATGCTAGCCAACATCTCTTTGTCATATATAAAATAGGATTGCTCATGAGGTAAGGGCTTCCAACTCTCGAAAGCAATGGGGTGCCCCTCCTGTGATAGAACTACTACAACTCCCTCCCTGGATGCATCACACTCCATGGTGAAAGGCTGGGAAAAATACGGAAGTGCTAAAATTGGACAACTACTCATCACCTCCTTGAAGCGGTCAAAGGCTGCTTCTGCCCCATCAGTCCATGTGAAAACCCCTCTCTTGGTCAAATCCGTCAAGGGTGTTGCCAACTGTGAAAAACTGTTGACAAACTTATGGTAATAAGTGCAAATACCCAAGAAACCCCTCAGCGCTGTCACATCTCTAGGTACTGGTTAATCACAGATAGCTCATATCTTCTCCTCATGGACCTTCACCCCATCTGCACCAATGATATGCCCTAAGTAGAGCATCTCTGTCAAGCCAAACACGCACTTGGACAGTTTGGCATAAAACTGCGGCTCCAAAATACGCGACACCTCCTCCAAGTGTTGGAGTTGCTCCTCCCAAGTCCCGTTGTAAATCAAAATATCATCGGAGAAAACCAACACAAATTTCCTCAACTGCCTTCGGAAGACATGGTTCATACACGACTAGAAGGTAGTCGGAGCATTTGTCAACCCAAATGGCATGACCAGGAACTCGAAATGCCCATAATGGCACCGAAAAGCTGTATTGGGGATGCCCTGATCCCTCACTCTGATCTGGTGGTAGCTCGAACGCAGATCTATCTTAGAGAAGTACTTGGCTCCTCTAAGCTAATCCATCAACTCATCTATGTAGGGGATGGGGTACCGGTTTTTTAGTGTCTTCTGGTTGAGGGCCTGGTAGTCGATGCACATGCGCAAGGTTCCATCCTTCTTCAGCATCAACACTATTGAAGAAGCGAAGGGACTAGAACTTGGCCTGATATGGCCCAATGCCAACAACTCCTTGATGGCCCTCTCAATCTCATCCTTATAGGCCTTAGGATGCCTATAAGGGGTGGTGATCACCGTCTGCACACCTAGCTCCAACTCAATGGTGTGATCGAATCCCTTGTCTGGAGGCTGCCCTGGTGGAATATCCCCAAACGCCACTACATATCTATCCAACAAGGCCTATATGTCGGGAGGTGGTGGCTGGACCTGTCCCCCAACCTCGGAAACCTCAGCTCCACTGCCCATGCTATGTCCCCATGTCGTAGATCTGGCTCCATCCTATGCGTTGAGACTATCTGGGGTGGATATGAATGCATGCCTCTGAGAAATACTGACTTGCCATCCGACCCAGTGAATTCCATCTCCAATTTCATCCAATCAGTAGTGCCTCGCCCAAGGGAGTACAACCACTGGACACCCATCACCATGTTGGTCTCCAGCACATCGACCACAAAGAAGTGGTCTGTCATCGAGTAGTTCCCCATAACTACTGTCAAAGCAGGCACATATCGAGTGCACTGCATGGTACGATCACTTGGTACTAGGACTGAAAAGCCCTCAAACTCAGTCATGGTGAGGCCCCTACTCCGAACCAACTGGGCATCTATGAAGTTGTGGGTAGCCCCACTGTTAACTAAGACTGACACCCGTTGTCCTTGTATAGTGCTTTTGATCCTCAAAGTCCAGAATTTGGGGACCCCGCATAAAGAAGCAAGAACTCCCTCGGATGGGGCAAAGGATGCCCCTCCTTATGGAGGTGGTGTTGGTGGTCCCTTATCTGTCAGACTCTCACCATCTCCCACAACACACTCCTGCTCCAACTCATCCTCCTGATCACTGTTTGAAAAGACCTCAATATAATGTGCTTTTCCAGCAGTGCACCGATGGCCTGGTGCCCAAGGCTCACGACAAGTGAAGCACAACTTCCTCCTCCAGAGGTCCTTCCATGTCTCATCATCCAGCTGCCCCTGTACCTAGGTGGTCCTCTGAGGTGGGGGTCTAGTGTCATGCCCTTTCTGTGGGGAAAGGGGCCCGTGCAGGAAAAGGTGCTCTTGTCTTGGGGATGGCCCCCTGTAGATCTCTGGTGCACATAACTGCCTCCTGCAACATGGAGGGTTGTTAAAATTGGTAACTAGGGCCAAACTCCATGTGGGTCATACTATTTATGGCAGCTGATATTCTTATTGGATCCCTCTCATTGAGAGGTGTAGGATTGATCTAAAGATCATCCGAATCCGATAAGTATTTATGAAGTTATGAATTTATTTATGTTATGGACAAATTGTTAAGTCGGCGAGCAACTTATGTAGGCTCAGAAGCCCAACAATCATGTCTATTCAACCTCTATGTTTTAGTATAAATAGAAGAGGACTTCAAATCATTTTTACACACACTTGGATCTGTTCCTCTCTCTACTTGTCTTTGGGTTTTAGTAGGAGGAGAGATCCAAAGGAATAGCCGGAAAATCTAGAAAAGTCGAAACTGCCGGAAAAGTCGGAATAGCCGGAAAAGCTGGAACCGTCGAAAAGTCGGAAGTGATAAAAAAGCCGGAAAAGCCAGAAAAGCCAGAACTGCTGGAAAAGCCGGAACTGCCAGAAAAGGCAGAAATACCGGAAAAGCCGGAAAAGCTGAAAATGCCGAAATGCCGGAACTGTTGGAACTGCCGGAAAAGCCGGAACTATCGGAAACGCTGGAACTATCGGGAACTGCCGAAACAGCTAGAGCATCTGTCTTCGAAGGAAGGCAGCATGATGTATGAGATCATGGGCAGCGTAATAAGCAGCATGATCATATGAGCATGGGCAGCATAATGATGCATGATGATATGAGCATGGCAGCATAATGATGAATGAGATCATGAGCATGGGCAGCTTGATGATGAATAAGACCATGGAAGATGTAGCATGATGAGCAGCATGAAGATGAGAGCAACTCAGTCATCAAGGTTCAACACATGTGACAGTACAACAAGGTGTCACACGGTAATGTGCAGCGAATAGATGAGATGCAACACTACGATAGGTGAACGAGTCACCTTAGAGAATCAGTTGAAGCAATATGTCTTCAACTGATCTCATGCCGATATCAAAAGTCAAAGTGATTGACTTCTATTGGAAATGTACTATCTCTCTCACTTTCTCTGCTGAACTTTGAAGAACATAAAA
>APFE030439361.1:145013-173853 GCA_000404065.3 Pinus taeda
GATTGCTAATGTGGAAAAGAAATTGAAATAAATTGCTCTAGCATAGAACATACCTAAAATTAACATGGTATCAGAGCTAAGGTGAAGACAATTCCCAAGCAAGAGTGAAAGAGCAATCACCAGAGACAGTTAGGACAAGACAAAAGGATCAATGGGTTCCACATCTCTCTTCTAATTTCACAAAGGGTGAATTCAAAGCAGAACATATTATTAGAATGGCGCAGCGGAAGTTTCTGATGGCCCATCTAAAGATATTTCATTGGGAAGTTCAGATCTAAGGGTGGAAGGAAAGGCGGATGCCTTGGTTGCAATAAGTTCGGCCATTATGCGAAGGAGTGTCTGAAGGTAATGCAGGTCATCAAGGAAATGGTCGACTCTTCAAAGAAAGCAAGGAACCCCGAATCACTTTTATGTACCTGATTGCAAGAAGAACTTGGTGTCCATCTCGGAAATGGAATTCAAAGGTTTCAGGTTGGCACTCATTGATGGAAAGGTACGTGTTTGGAAATAGAATTTTCAAAGATGTTTTTGAGTTCAGGGTTGTATCAAATTGTAGGAAGTCCACTGGGGACCATATCCATTGTCACGTAGCACCGAAGTTCTATGAGTCAGATGGTGACAGGGATGCCTGAATTCAAAAGGAGCATGAAAGTACATGTCTGAGATGTACTGAACGAAAATCTTACCAGGGGACCATTCCCCTCATGTAGCAGGTCCATAGGTCTGGAACAACCCAAGGGGTCTGAGATTGATAATTAGGAATCTCGCATATGCAGGAGGAAGAAAGTCCTTTATGGCTTGAAGCAAAACACCCCGGGCATAGTATGAGAGGATTGATAGTTGTCTAATAAAGTTGAGATTCACTAGGAGTGAAACGGATCCAAACCATCTGAAGGTTGTGGATGATAGACCTCTCATACCAGCACCTTATGAGGATGACCTACTTCTAACAGGTGCAGACCCTCTCATTTGCAGAAGTAAGGGGGAGTTGGATTCCAGATGTGGAATGGTGAACTGCAAGCCTGTGACTACCTCGAGAATCTTAACTTTCAGAAGTTATATGGTAGTGATGTCGGACCAGATTTGGGAAATGCCTCTGAATCTCATAAACTCATTCGCGTTGATGTTCTTGGTGAACTTCAGTCTGGACATATGTTTTGCAGTTAGCATGGTGAGCTCATATTTGGTTGAACCTCATTGGATTGGTGCCAAGAATCTTCTGAGATGTCTTCGGGGCACAATCTCTCATGGATTGAGATACATTGCCGGAAATATAAAACTGCATGATTATTCAAATGTTGATTGGGCAGGCAGGTGGAGGATCACTAGAGCACTTCTTAGTGTTGTTTCTCTTTGGATTCTGCTTCGATATCATGGATGAGCAAGAAGCAGAAGTCAGTTGTTATAAGCACCGCTGAGACTGGATACATATCTACGAGTATGATCTCGTATGAAGCTGCCTGGTTGGGGAAGCTCATCAAGTGAGCTGTTTGTACCACTATGATTCTCTGTGACAACCAAAGGTGGGATTCGATTATTGAGGAATCCCATATTCGATGATTGCTCCAACAGATAGACATCAGATACTACCTTATCTGGGATATGGTAAGTCTATGAGCAAGGAAGCTCCATCGCTATGAGATGATGTACAGGTCGCTACACTTTGTCTAAGCCCCAGGGGAAAGATCAAATCTGTGATTTTCTCGAACGACTTGGAGTTATCAAGAGATCCTTGTACAAGGGTCTTGCATGTTGTATACATTGAGCTCTCGGAGCTCGCGGGGCTTGTGGTTCTTACTGGAGTAACATACGACCACAGGGTGACTCACCCTCCCCTGGTGGTGCGCACTGGGATAGGATGATTCGCTCTCTTGTGGACAAGATGATTCTCTCTCTTGTGGGATAAGATGATTCGCTCTCTTGTGGGACAGGATGATTTGCTCTCCTATGGACAGGATGATTCGCTCTCTTGTGGGACAAGATGACTCTCTCTCTTGTGGGACAAGATGATTCGCTCTCCTGTGTAGCAGGATGATTAATTCTCCTGTGAGGTCTGGATGTTGTGTTCTCCATGATGATTGTGTAGCAGGATGATTAATTCTCCTGTGAGGTCTGGATGATGTGTTCTCCATGACGATTGTGTAGCAGGATGATTAGTTCTCCTGTGAGGTCTGGATGATGTGTTCTCCATGACGATTGTGTAGCAGGATCTGGATGATTAGTTCTCCTGTGAGGCCTGGATGATGTGTTCTCTATGACGATTGTGTAGCAGGATGATTAGTTCTCCTGTGAGGCCTGGATGATGTGTTCTCCATGGTGATTGTGTAGCAGGATGAATAGTTCTCCTGTGAGGATAGGATTGATTAAGTTCTCTTGTCAAGGCATCCTACCCATTCAGTCTGGGACTCATGGGAAGTACCTCTCAATTGATCAATGAGTAGGGAAATGAGGATAGGGACCATAGTAGTACCGATGGACGCATTGCTGTATCTACCGTAATCCCTATGCTAGGATGACCTTCATTGATCTGGGATCAATGATACTGGTTTGGGACCAGTGGTAGGAGTTGTACCCACTATGACACTGACTTCGGGTCGTTTGAGGACTGGTCTGGGACCAGTGGTACATACTCTGAGACTGACTTCGAGTCAGTAGAGTATTGGTCTGGGACCAGTGGTAGGAGTTGTACCTACTATGACATTGACTTCGGGTCGGTTAAGGACTGGTCTGGGACCAGTGGTACACACTTTGAGACTGACTTCGGGTCGGTTGAGGACTGGTCTGGGACCAGTGGTACGCACTCTGAGACTGACTTCGGGTCAGTGGAGAATGGTATGACACATTCTCGATCAATTCTTCTTCTTCATGTTTCAGTAGAGCTAAGTTGAGCAAAGCAGAGCCAGCAGAGCTGAGCAGAGCATAGCAGAGCCAGCAGAGCTAAGCAGAGTTGAGCAGAGCCAACAGAGCAGAGCAGAGCCAGTAGAGCTGAGCAGAGCAGAGCAGAGCCAACAGAGCTGAGCAAAGCAATGTAGGGCACTAATAGCAGAGATAGTACAGTTGGACATATGGATCAACGGATGGAGTTCTCCCTAGTTGAGAGGGAGTGTTAAAATTGGAAACTAGGGCCAAACTCCACGTGGGTCATATTATTTATGGCAGTTGATATTCTTATTGGATCCCTCTCATTGAGAGGCGTAGGGTTGATCTAAAGATCATCCGATTCCGATAAGTATTTATGAAGTTATGAATTTATTTATGTTATGGACAAATTATTAAGTCGGCCAGCAACTTATGTAGGCTTAGAAGCCCAACAGTCATGTCTATTCAACCTCTACGTTTTAGTATAAATAGAAGAGGACTTTAAGTCATTTATACACACACTTGGATCTCTTCCTCTCTCTACTTGTCTTTGGGTTTTAGTTGGAGGAGAGATCCTAAGGAAAAGCCAGAAAAGCCGAAACTGCCGGAAAAGCTGCAATAACCGGAAAAGTCGGAAATCCGAAATTGCCAGAAAAGCCAGAAACGCCAGAAAAGTCGGAAACGCCGGAAAAGTCAGAAATGTCGGAAAAGCCGGAAATGTCGGAACTGCTGGAAAAGCTGGAACTGCCAGAAAAGCTGGAAACGCCGGAAAAGCCGAAAATACCGGAAAAGCCAGAAAAGCCGGAAAATCCCGGAAAAGCCAAGAAATCCGGAAATGCCGGAACTGTCGGCACTGCCAGAAAAGCCGGAACTACCGGGAACTGCCGAAACAGCCGGAGCATCTGTCTCTGAAGGAAGGCAGCATGATGTATGAGATCATGGGCAACATAATAAGTAGTATGATGATATGAGCATGGGTAGCATAATGATGCATGATGATATGAGCATGGGCAGCATAATGATGAATGAGATCATGAGCATGGGCAGCTTGATGATGAATAAGACCATGGAAGATGTAGCATGATGAGCAGCATGAAGATGAGAGCAGCTCAGTCATCAAGATTCAACACATGTGACAGTACAACAAGGTGTCACACGATAATGTGCAACAAATAGACGAGATGCAGCACTATGATAGGTGAACGAGTCACCTTAGAAAATCAGTTGAAGCAACATGTCTTCAACTGATCTCATGTCGATATCAAAAGTCAAAGTGATTGACTTCTATTATAAATGTACTATCTCTCTCACTTTCTCTGCTGAACGTTGAAGAGCATAAAAGAAGAATTGATCAAGGGTTTCCCCACATTGGGGTTTGTCCCTGGCTAGCGCCACATCTTGTGTCCTCTTGTCTTGGCTTGTCTTCTACGATTTATATTTATGTTCTATTTGCAGTTTACTTTACGCTGATGTGATTGCTAATGTGGAAAAGAAATTGAAATAAATTGCTCTAGCATAGAACATACCTAAAATTAACAAGTGTTTGCGTGTCTTCACCAGTCCATGGAGGGGCTCAAGTAAGCCCTGAATGAAAGTATATTCCCTCTAAGCCTCTGATAGGTCTGGGACCATGACTGAAACTCGCAGAAACTCCGAAATCGATTGCAGAACGAGATCGATGATCCAAATGACATCGCACTCCCTCCAATATATACGAGTGTCATTTTCCTATGGCACGTCCAAATGTTGCGGCCTTTCGGTTATACCAAAGGTCGGCCCAATGTGCCATTCATACATCGGCCTCCACATCCCATATGTCGGCCCAACTCAAACATAACATGTCGTTGCCTGCCATATAAGTTGTTGTCTCTCAGGTTAGCCTTGCCACTCGTTCACCCAACTCATACTTCGATCGTGTCCATACTCTCTTCCGCCGCTCGGTCCACAGGTCATTCATGGGTCGCCCGTATCAAGTGTTGGCGCGCCAAACCACTAATTGTGTCGCTTCGCCCAGGTGCGCGCTTGCTCGAATGCCCAAGTCGGGTCAGTGAAAATTTCTAGCTCTAACAATCTTAGGAATCTTACTGCAACTAGCTAAATCTACTTCACCTAGATGGTAAATTACATTACAAACTTATTTCAGATTTCTTCTTGAAATATTGAAGCAAATTATTGAAGCAGCCTACACCAAATTAAATATGATTCTAAGACATAGAAACTGAGCAAGGAAATACAAACATATAGGACATCGTTATTTTTGGACAAAAGTCCTCAGGAAAACCCAATGTAGGAAAAATGTTGTAGCAACTCCGAGGGTTTATTATTATTAAGCATTAGCAAATTTTGAATACATCTTTGAATACCTCACAAGGTTATTCACTTATAGAGAGAAATATTGGCAGAAAGAATTGTGAGGTTACCTCACACTATCACTAGAAATCATGGCTGATCCAGACCCAGACTGTTTGCCCTCGGCTTTTCTGGCTTCCTTTGCGTAGTATCTACATCAGTCTAGCATCAAGCTCTCTAGGGACTGCACCACTCCTCTGGCTGGTTGATTTTCTGCCCAGGAGATTCGATTTCTGCCTCCCGGTCTCACACCCTGGCTCCTAGCCTTTGAAACTCGAATTCCATTTGCAAATTTCGGACTCCTCACTGGCTTCTGCGCTGCCTCTGCGTGGCTCTGCGTCAGCCCCACTGGCTCAGCACTGCCACTATTGGATTACTCTCTACCTCTCTCTGCTGATGATTCTCCGACTGAGAAAATCACTCTCTGGAAGCTATCCCTGCCCCTCGGCTGCAAGAAATATCCTCAATCGAATTTTCCTCCTGAGAACTTCTTAGTTCAAAAAATCGATTTTTTGATCTCTCTTGGTGTGTTTTCCAAATGACCCTCAAGCCCCTTCTTATATCTTCCTGTTGGACAATCAATGACCTAGATTAACTCCTAATCAAAGGCTCAAATCGTTTTGACTTGATCTCTGTCTTTTTCTAGAAATTTCACCCACAATTAGATTAATACCCATTAATATTTTAATTTTCCTAAGTTTAGACTTAGGAACCCCATTAAAAATATTAATTATTTTAATATAATTGTCTCTAGGTGGAATTTCCCAAAATAGTTTATGGGTTCTTTGGAATGCAGGTGCCCAAGCCTCCCCGCAAAATTTGAGGCTTAGAGCACATCCGATGCTACCCCAAATGTACACTCCCTCTTAGCGAGGAATGTGCTCTAGCAATATACTGTTGCTGCATACTGCTCTGACTCTGAAGCATCGTCCTCTGCGTTGCTGATGTCTGACATGCTGTCCACCAACCACTGCACTGCTGCTGCAACTTAACTGCTTCCTTTGACACTGCCACTGCCACTGCCAATCCTACATCTGTACTACAACTCCCTCTCAAATGCTGCATTTTCTATGCTGCTAGCACTGCATCCGTACTGCAACTCAGATACTGAGAGAAGCAACTGAAAAACATCCAAAATTATTGAACTAACTATGTTCAGTATGATACCAAGTGAATGTTGGAACTGACTACTGCTAGTATCTGCGCTGACCCTCTGAATCTACTGTGCTGCTGCTAACCTCTGCTTTGTGTCATCTGCACTGCTGGCAATTTTGCTTTGCGCTGCTCAGACTTTGGGGCTCCTAGCCACTACAACTGTCTCCCCGACACTCCTCGGCACCATCCAACACTAGTCCATCCTGCTACTGCAAAATTGGGCTCTCATAGTAGGGTATTGATCTAGGAGGTGGACTCCTCAAGGATCCTGCCCATCTGTAGCTCTATCGAACTACATATATTAATCAACGAGGTATCTTGACTATCCTGGCAAACTCCTCCTCCTGTTCGATCTTTGCTGCTGCAACCTTAGGATCGTGCTTCTCATCCTTGTCCTTTTTCTTCAAAGGACATTGGGATGCATAGTGGCCCATCTTGCCACATCTGAAACACATCACCTTGGAGACGTCCTTCTTTCGTCTCTGTTGCCCCTGCTGTCCCTTTGATGCAAGGGGTGCATTATCCTCCTCCTCCTTGGGATTTGACCCACTGTTGTGTTGAAATTTCTAAGTCTATCCGTTAGAAATTTAATCCTTCTAGTTTATTTCTTCTACTTGTTAATTACGAACAAGTTATTTAAATCATATAAATAACGAAATAAACACAATACAGTCTCAACCATCTACAAATCAATAGCTGAAAGAAAACAAACACACAAGTGACACCGTTAGTTTTGGACAACTCGTCCCCAGAAAAAACCTAATGTGGGAAAACTGGTGCAGCAATTCTGATGGTTTATTATTATGCAGTGTATCCTTGAGTACAACTGGGTGCCAAACTGGTTCACCCGACAGAGAAAAATAATTGGCAGTAATACCTCTCTATTCATAAGCAGGTATTCAGAAAACCTGCCCCATGAAACCCTCTCTAGCAACATTGAAGCATTGCGTCAGCCTCAGAACCCTCTGCGTCAACCCTCTAAGGCACTGCGCAGCGTTTGGGACTCTCTACGTCACTCCTGCTACCCTCTGCGTGGATGACGCATGCCTTCTAGCCTCTGCGTTGTCTCTGCTGGGCTTTGCGTGGCCTGCTCTGGCTTTTGCGTCTGCTTCTCTGGCTCTGCATTGGTCTCTCGGCACTATCTCTGCCTCTCTGTCCAGTACTCATTGCCCCTCGTTGTTGATCACTGATTTGACTTTACTTAGCAACCCCACTCTAGTAAATCGAATGATTGATCACTCTGGTGTCTTCTCCAACTGCCCCTCAAGCCTCCTCTTATACTTTTCCTATTGGTCCTTCAACAACCAAGATTACATCTCTAATCAACGACTAAGATTAGATTTGGCTTGATCCATGACTTTTGGAACCTTCTAACCCAATTTTATATTAATACCCATTAATATTTTATTTTTCCTAAGTTTAAACTTAGGAACTCCATTAAAAATATTAATTATTTTAATATCTTAGATCTCAAACTTTTGTGGTCCATAATGTAGATATCAGTCTTTCAGATTAATCACATCGTAAGGTTGACCAAATCCTTACGATGTGATTAATCCGAAAGAGTGATATCTATATTTTAATATCTCCCAAACCGGTTAGAATCTGCCCAAACCATTTCTGGGTCTTGGAGATCTCATGTGCTTTAGTGTCTCCACCAATTTTCATGGCTAGAGCACATTCGATGCTACCCTAAATCAACACTCCCTCTTAGCGAGGACAGTGCTCACTCTGATTATACGACAGCGGTACCTGCGCTGATGCTAGGCCTCCCCGCCCAACAACCTCTGCACTGCTGCATCCTGTACTAGTGCCCATGACTTTGCCACTGCCACTGCTGCATTCGTACGGTAGCTCCCTTTGCATCCATGCTGTTGCTAGTCCTTTCTCCCAACACTGCATCTGCACTGCAACTTAGTTACTAAGAAGTAAGTAACTGATCCACCCAACTACTGATATCCCTGTCAGGATAGAAACACTCCTGATGTTGAAGCTCTCTCTGCCATTATCAAGTGCTTCCTCTACGGCCTCTGTACTGTTGCAACAACTCCTTGCATCTCGCACCACTGCAAACCTCTCTGTGCCATTCTGCACTATTGCAACACTCTCCGTACCTCTCGCACTGCTGCAGCCTGCTAGCCTCGCGCTACCCGGGGAGCACTCTCCGCTGCTTCATCTGCATCCATCTCTAACGACATCCGCCAGTCCTGCTACTCTCTCTTCGGGGCTCCCATAGCAAGGTATAATCCAAGAGGTTGGGTACCTCAAGGATCCTGCCCCTCATCGCATGTAGTCCTCCTGACTATAGCTCGATGTCTCCCCACCTCTTCTCTAGAGGTACATGAGCACTCATGGCACAATCGTCATCCTCCTCTGCCTCCTTTTCCGCCTTCGCTGGCGCTGCCTTGGAGTCAGACGCCTCTCCCTTGTTCTTCTTCCTTGGATACTGGTTTGCATAATGACCCAGTTCCATACAGTTGAAGCACTTAACGTTGGAAAGGTCCTTTTTCTTTCTCTTCTCCTGCTTCCCCTCAAATGCCAGAGCTTCATCCTCTTCCTCTTCCTTCTTGATCTGGACTCCTTTGCTGCTACTTCCCGTCTTGCTCAGTTGTCTGATCTTTTCTTGGCGAAGAGTCGCCCACAATTCTTCCCAATCTGGAAGATTCGCCCTGCCTAGTATGCTCTGGACAAATGTCTCCCACTCCTCGGAGACTGCGTTTAGTGCGGTCCTCACTATCAACTCTTGATCCGGTGTGGCCCCTATGGAAGTCAGTTGGACTTGGATTTCCTTCAACCGACCGAGGAAGTGATCTATCTGCTCCCCCTTTTGCATCTGGTATGATCTCAGTTGATTCTCAAGTGACATCTTCCTCTACACGGAAGTATGCTGGAACAATGTCTTCAAGGTGTCCCACATTTCCTTTGTCGTATCCTTCTCGGCAATATGTTGGACCACATGATCCTTGACCCCATCAAAGATGATGCATTTTGCCTTGGCCATTGCCTTACTTCTCATTATCATCCGGATCAACTGGGATAGCCATTGTTCTCAAGGCGAAGGCCTTGATGCGATGTCTATCTAGAATGGACAGAATCCTGGCCTTCCAGACCACAAAGTTGGATGCCCCGTCCAGCCTGTCTTGATCCCTCATTCCATTCATGGCCATCTTTCTACTCTTCTAGTCAACTCCTTCAAGTCTCTCTACTTCCCTTCGGAAGTTCTCTCTTTGACTCCTGCTGAGTCTCTCTACTTCCTGCCTGGAAGTGCTTTGCTAGACTCCCTCTGAGTCACGATTTCCCTTTTGGAAATCCTTCTGCCAATCGTCAAGTCGCACCTCTCTGATCTTCTGTGCCCTGCAACATTGATCCAGATTCCTTGGCTAGAAATCCGCCTCAGTAGCGACTCCCTCTACCTTGGTTTTGCCTTGTTACGTATCGTTTTGCCTATTGATTTGGGGTAGCATCGGATGTGCTCTAGCCATGAAAATTGGTGGAGAGGCCAAAGCACATGAGATCTCCAAGACCCAGAAATGGTTTGAGGCAGATTCTAACCAGTTTGGGAGATATTAAATTAATTAATATTTTTAATGGAGTTCCTAAGTCTAAACTTAGGAAAAATAAAATATTAATGGGTACTAATATAAAACTGGTTTAGAAGGTTACAAAAGTCATGGATCAAGCCAAATCTAATCTTAGCCGTTGACTAGAGATTTAATCTTGACCGTTGAAGGACCAATAGGAAAAGTATAAGAAGAGGCTTGAAGGTCAGTTGGAGAACACACTGAGGGAGACCAGTCAGTTCGATTTATGTCGGAGAACACACTAAGGGAGACCAGTCAGTTCGATTTCTGGAGTGGGTAGGCTGAAAAATTCGAACTAGTGGCCTGGAGAGCAGTAGGAGGTAGCGGGTACGGAACAGAGAGTCGGGATTAGCACCAAAAGACTAGCGCAGAGGTTGGAGAGGCAGACGCAGAGGCAACAAACTGTGCAGTCACTAGAAGGCTTGCGTGGGTGACACAGAGAGGCCCAGTGCTGACGCAGAGAGGCAGGAGCTGACGTAGTTGGTCTGGGAGCCGTGTAGAGGCCAGTAAGCCTGATGCTGAGGTTGGGAGAAGTGTTGGAGAATTTGTTCTCCGTTGGGTAAGTCAGTTTGGCACCCAGTTGTACTAAAGAATTGCTGAATAATAAAATCCTCCTCTATTGCACTGGTTTTCTCACATTGGGTTTTTCTGGGACATTTGTCCAAAATATCTGTGTTGATGTGTTGATTCTTCTTCATGTGTTTGTTTCTGTATTATGGTGTGATATCTGCAGTAGAATTTATTTTAATGTTTACTGAAGGGTTTTCGTAAATAACTTATTGGCAAATAAGTAGGTAAAATAAATCAGTTGTTGCAGTGATAGAATTTTCACATGGTATCAAAGGAAGTAATCAGAGACAGGAAGGGAAAATCAATTATGGGTCGAAACCGTGATGTAGAGGCATCTACGTCAAGAGACTTGCACATATTTTCAGAAACTTGCACAAGAGACAGTAACTTCGATTCTAAGTTGCAGGAAACATAGGAGAAGGCTCCATTTCCTGCCGAAAACGAAACGGAAACCAGGAAACTCGTACTGTATGGCTTGGACACGCGTTTTCAGGCGTACTGGCCCATTTCTCGAGGAGAAAACGTGGCCAGTACAACCGGAAACACGTTTCCAGGCCGTACGACGGAGTTTCCTCTTCTAATTTGACTTTTTCTTGTATTTTTATTTTTTTATTTTTTCGCTTCTAATTTTTTATTGGGCAACTAAAATATCCTCTGGATGCCTTTCAAGTTACAAAAAAGAGGATTTTTTTGAGTGGGGCAGCCTAATGTTCAAGCCTATGGCCCTAGGGTTGATATGCAGTTCATGGTAATGTTAAATTCTTAAATAAAAGTGACATTCTCCTTTATTTTTCATTTTCATCCTTTTACTTAAATTTTTAACATTACCATGAAATGACTTAGGATGTTTGAGAGTGGTTTCGCTCTGGTTGAATTTCATATGGAGAAAGTAGAATTTTAGATCTCACTCAAAATCCAGAAAACTTATCTGTTTTTCAAGATTTTAGGATTGGAGGGATTGCAATGTTTCCATTGGATTTTGTCATGTGCTAGGGTATGGAACTTGTATTTAATCAAGAGAACCAAGCCCTCTATGCAGGGGATACTCCCAATAATCAAGAGCACGTAGGATACTAGGGTATGGAACTTGTATTTAATCAAGAGCACTAAGGTCGTTCAAATATGTAGGAGGAGACTCCCAATCAAGCACGAGACAAGAAATTCGAAATTTCTCGTGGCTGATTTTGGATATTGCTATTTTCATTATGTGATCATTCATGAGTAAATGTGATGTAAATTTAGAGACTTATAGTTTATGCATTGACAATTGACAATTTAATCATAATGTAATAAATTAGAATGCATCATATATGCTTTATGATTGCACATATTTCTTAAATGTCCAAATATATATATATATTGTTTCCCCGTTTCCAAAATTTGGGGGGGGTCACGTTTCGTACCTGTGCCCGTTTCGGAAACTCATACTCGTTTCCCCATTTCGTGCAACTTAGCTTCGATTTCTCTATGTTGGTTTCCAAGCTGGAAGAAGAAGTGGCTTGTGTGACTAGCTCTGCATCATCAGAAGTATGGCATATAGGCAGTGGAGCCACTTGGCATATGACGGAAATCCAGGAATGTTCTTAGATTATCAGAAGGAGAGGATGAACTTTCAGATCACCATGGGGAACAAGGCAAAATGTACTCCAGTAGGGAGGGATACTATAGTTTTTCAAACAGAAACAAGAAAGTGGTTCCGTGCTATCAATGTGCTGCATGTACCAGGATTGGGGATGAATTTACTTTCCATATCGGAACTTCAAGGCAAAGGCTATGACGTTTTCTTCATCAAGGAGAAAGTATATGTCAAACACCCAAGCTAGAAAAGGAAAGTGCAGATCGGGATCAAAAGTAATAGGTTGTATAGACTACAATTAGAATCACCAATGGCACTAATAGGCAGTCACAAAGACAAGGATTTGAACGAACTATGGCACAGAAGAATGAGACATTTGCACCATGGGGCTCTGAGAATTCTCACAAACACTGTAACAAGAGTTTCGGATCTTAGTACGCAACGAGATGATGTATGCAGAGGATGTGCTCTGGGAAAGTATGCTAAAGCAACATTTCCTAGAAGTAAGAACGGGGCTAAGAGTGTACTAGGATTGATACACTCAGATATCTGCGGACCTGTGTCCACTAAAGCTCTTAGTGGTGCCGAGTACTTCCTTACCTTCATTGATGACCACTCAAGGAAAACTTGGATTTATTTTCTGAAAACCAAGGATGAGGTTTTCTGTCGATTCAAAGAGTTCAAGGCTTTGGTGGAGAATCTGATTGGGAAGAAAATAAAAGTTTTTCGCTCAGATAATAGTGGAAAGTATGTCGATAAGGACTTCACTAATTTTTACGCTAAGGAGGGCAGTAGAAAAAAGTGGACAACTCTTTACAATCCGGAGCAAAATGGAGTAGCAGAAAGGAAAAACAAAACTATTGTAGAAGCAGCTAGGGCCATGCTGTATGATTAGGATATGCCAAAATTCCTGTGGGCGGAAGCATGCAACACAGCTGTCTACGTTTAGAACGGGACTCCTTATTGGGCATTGGGAAAGATTACTCCAGAGAAAGTCTTCATTGGGAAGATGCCTGAAGTCAGTCATTTCAAGATATTTGGGAGCTTAGCATATTGCCGCATACCCGAGGAAAAGAGGAAGATGCTGGATCAAACTGCAGAGAAAGGATATCTAGTGGGATATAGTGAGAACACTAAGGCATACAAAATCTATCTTCCAGGGAGCAGGAAGGTAGTAGTTTGACGAAATGTGAAGTTCATGGAGGACAGGGCTTTCAAAAAATCTCGAGAAATGCCTTCCGAGGAGAAATCAAAGGAGGAACTATTGGTCAAACCTCTTCAACCAATAGAAGTAAAGAAGTCTTCCTCGGATCATGAAGAATCACAGGATGAGTAGGAGATAATAGAAGCACCTATTGGCAGAGGAAGAACGAGCAGGGAACTTCGTCAGATTCTGCGAGATGCAGAGCACTTCATCGGTGCGCTAAGGAACAATAAGAGGGAGCGAAAACAACCAGATAGATATTAGGCATTAGTAGCTTAGGATGGGGAGGCTACCAATTTTCAGGAGGCATCTCAACATTAGGTTTGGTTGGATGCGATGGTAGAGGAGTACAACTCCATAATGGTGAACGATGTTTGGGAGGTAGTACCAAGGCCTCAAGACCGATCAGTGGTAGGTTCGAGATGGATCTACAAGATTAAATACGCTGCAGACAACAATGTTGAGAAATACAAAGCCAGGTTTGTGGCTAAGGGGTATGCTCAAAAGAAAGGAATTGACTATGAAGAGAGCTTCGCCCTGGTAGCCAAGTATACATTTATTAGAACCGTGATATCTCTTACAGCACAGATGGGGTGGGAGATTCATCAGATGGATGTCAAAATGAAATTTCTGAACGGGGTGATAGAAGAAGAGGTATACATTGAACAACCAGAGGGCTTTGAGACACAGGAGAAGAAGTCTCATGTATGTAGATTGAAGAAAGCTTTGTATGGGCTGAAACAAGCACCTAGAGCATGGTATGGTCGAATCGATGGCTACTTGCAGAAGATGGGATTTATCAAGAGTGACGTAGATCCAAATATCTACTATCTGGTTATAGAGAATGAGTCTCTAATCTTAGTATTGTATGTGGATGATCTCTTCCTGACAAGATTATCCAGGCTCATTGGGGACTGCAAGAAGAATCTAGCGACTTTATTTGATATGAAGGATTTGGGACGAATGCATTATTTCCTGGGGTTGGAAGTTTGGCAGCAAAAGGGCGAGATCTTCCTTGGGCAAGGGAGATATGCTACAGAAATCCTAAAGAGATTTAGGGTGGAGGACTGTAGACCCATGGCTACTTTAATGATTACCAAGTGGAAGAAGATTGATGCATCTGAAGACAAGGATGTTGAACTCTTGTACACCAAGTGTAAGGATATTAAATTGAGTGGATTTACTGATGTAGATTGGGTGGGAAGTTTAGTGGATCAGAAAAGTACCTCTGGGTATTGTTTCAACATTGGATCAAGAATGACCTCCTGGTGCAATGGAAACATAAATCCATGGCTTTGAGCTCAACAGAGGCAAAATATATGGCCGCAAGCACAGCTTCGTGTGAGGCCATATGGCTTAAAAAACTGCTTGTGAACCTATTCAGAAGAAAGATAGAGGCGACCAGGATCATGTGTGATAATTAGAGTTGCATCAAGCTCTCTGAGAATCCAGTGTTTCACGATCAGTCAAAGCATATTGATATCTGGTGTCACTTTGTCAGAGACTATGTCCAACGAGGAGTTGTATAGTTGAGCTACACTCCTACAGGAGAACAGGTGGCAGAAATCCTTACCAAGGCCCTTGGAAGAACCAAGTTTGATTATTTTAGGGAGAAGATGGGGATGATAAAGAATCCATTTCAGTAGCAGAAATGGGTATGATGTTGCAGTGCAATAATAGTCAGCAGTAGCATGATGCAACATGATGAGAAGGAGTTTGCAGTGCAGATGTAGTGCTGGGAAGAAGGACTAGCAACAGCACAAATGCAGAGGGAGTTGCAGTGTTGGGAAGATGGACCAGCAGCAACATAGATGCAGAGGGAGCTGCAGTACAGATGTAGCAGTGGCAGTGATAGAGCCATGAGTAGCAATATAAGATGCAACAATGCAAGGTATGTTGAGCAGGGAGGCCTAGCATCAGAACAGGTATCGATGTCGTATGATCAGTGTAATGCTCAGTGTGGAGTATTGCTAGAGCACAATCCTCGCTAAGAGGGGGTGTTGATTTGGGGTAGCATTGGATGTGCTCTAGCCATGAAAATTGGTGGAGAGGCTAAAGCACATAAGATCTCCAAGATGCAAAAATGGTTTGGGCAGATTCTAGCCGGTTTGGGAGATATTAAAATAATTAATATTTTTAATGGAGTTCCTAAGTCTAAACTTAGGAAAAATAAAATATTAATGGGTATTAATATAAAACTGGGTTAGAAGGTTGCAAAAGTCATGGATCAATCCAAATCTAAACTTAGCTGTTGATTAGAGATTTAATCTCGGTTGTTGAAGGACCAACAGGAAAAGTATAAGAAGAGGCTTGAGAGTTAGTTGGAGAACACACTGAGGGAGACTAGTCAGTTCGATTTCTGGAGCGGTTAGCTGAGAAATTCGAACTAGTGGTCTGGAGAGCAGCAGGAGGCAGCAGGTACAAAACAGAGAGTCGTGATCAGCACCAAGAGACTAGCGCAGAGGTTGGAGAGGCAGACACAGAGCTTCTTAGGCAGACGCAGAGGGAATAGATTGCGCAATCATTGGAAGGCCCGCATGGGTGATGCAGAGAGGCTTGGTGCTGATGCAGAGAGGCAAGAACTGACGCAGTAGGTTTGGGAGCCGTGTAGAGGCCAGTAAGCCTGACGTTGAGGTTGGGAGAAGTGTTGGAGAATTTGTTCCTTGTTGGGTAAGCCAGTTTGGCACCCAGTTGTACTGAAGAATTGCCGAGTAATAAAATCCTCCTCTGCTACACCGGTTTTCCCGCATTGGGTTTTTCTAGGGACATTTGTCCAAAATATCTGTGTTGACGTGTTGATTCTTGTGCATGTGTTTGTTTCTGTATTATGGTGTGATATCTGCAGCAGAATTTATTTTAATGTTTACTGTAGGGTTTTCGTAAATAACTTATTGGCAAATAAGTAGGTAAAATAAATCAGTTGTTGCAGTGATAGAATTTTCACACTGCCCACAGTACCCCACCAATTTCACTCCCGCTTACTGCCCACAGCTTCCTATGCCCCAGCAACTGAAGGATTGAGCCTCTAGGCTCTACGTAATCCCAACAATGGCAAAAATGCTCCCTTAGCCAACTGCGTCAACCCTCCTGATCTCTGCATGGCTCTGCGTGAGCCTCTTTCTGCCCTCCTCAGTCTCTGCGCTGGACTTTCTATGGCCCGGACTAATGACGCAACCCCTCTGTGTCAACCCTTCTTTTGTCACTTTCTACAAGGATCAACTTTTGTCACTCGGGACAGCTGATTCTGCTGCAAATGCTCTGCTTCAGCGAATGCCTTCAGCTCTCTTGTGATTTGCAACCACCCTCTGATACCATGTTGAAATTTCTAAGTCTATTTGTTAGAAATTTAATTTGTATTCTTCTAGTTTATTTCTTCTACTTGTTAATTACGAACAAGTTATTTAAATCATATAAATAATGAAATAAACACAATACAGTCTCAACCATCTATAGATCAACAACTGAAAGAAAACAAACACACAAGTGACAAGGAAAACCAGTGTAGCAATTCTGAGGGTTTATTATTATGCAATATATCCTTGAGTACAACTGGGTGTCGAACTGGCTCACCTGACAGATAAAAATAATTGGCAGTAATGCCTCTCTATTCGGAAGGAGGTATTCACAAAACCTTCCCCACAAAACCCTCTCCATCAACACTGAAGTACTGCATCAGCCTCAGAACCCTCTGTGTTAGCTCTTTGAGGCACTGTGCAGCCTCTGGGACCCTCTGCATCACTCCTGTTGCCCTCTGCATGGATGACGCAGGCCCTCTGGCCTCTGCGCTGTCTCTTCTGGGCTTTGCATGGCCTACTCTGGCTTCTGCGTCTACCTCTCTGCCTCTGTGTTGGTCTCTCGGCACATCTCTGCCTCTCTGTCCAGTACTCATTGCCCCTTGCTGCTGATCACTGATTTGAATTTACTTAGCTACCACGCTCTAGTAAATCGAATCACTGATCACTCTAGTGTCTTCTCCAACTGAACCTCAAGCCTCCTCTTATACTTTTCTTGTTGGTCCTTCAACGACCGAGATTACATCTCTAATCAACGACTAAGATTAATATAAGGTTCCATGACAATTGGAACCTTCTAACCTAGTTTTATATTAATACCCATTAATATTTTATTTTTCCTAAGTTTAGACTTAAGAATTCCATTAAAAATATTAATTATTTTAATATCTCCCAAACCGGTTAGAATCTGCCCAAATCATTTCTGGGTCTTGGAGATCTCATGTGCTTTAGCCTCTCCACTAATTTTCATGGCTAGAGTACATTTGATGCTACCCCAAATCAACATGCTGCTGCTGCTTCCGCCAAGTTTGACCTTGACCAAGTCTCTCGTCAGCTCCTCTTGTTTTAGAGCTAGCCACATCTCATCCCAGTTAGGCAATGCTGCTCTGCCCAGGATACTCTAGACAAAGACTTGCCACTCATCTGAGACAGAATTGAGGGTCATTCTAACCAACTCTGAATCCTAAGGTGTATGCTCCGCAATAGATAACTCATCACGGGTCTCCTTCAACTTTGTGAGGAATGAATCCACACGCTCTCCTTTCTGTATCTGAACATATCTCAATGTTTGTTCCAAGTACATCTTCCGTTGCTTAGAAGATCCCTGATATAATGTGGCCAAGGAATCCCACATCTCCTTAGCAGTTGATCTGCTAGCAACGTGGCACACCACGTGATCCTTGACTCCATCCTGGATCATCCTCTTGACCTTTGCCATCTCAGCCTTGTACTTCTTTAGCGGATCTGCATCCGCAGGTTCAACCACCACACTGTCGACATACATCTTGAGGGCATGGTCATCTAGAAGGAAAGGCATTCTAGCCTTCCAAATGATGTAGTTGGATGCTCCATCCAACCTGTCCTGATCCCTCAAGCCACTGGTTGCCATATCCTCCAAAAATTGTTTAACAACTCTCTCTTTCTCCCTACTGCGTAGCTTCTAGACTGGCTTACGCACTCCTTGATGGAGTAGGTAAATCTATTGTTCCTCTGCTGCCCAACAAATGAGAAATATTGATTTCCTTGGCTAGAAACCACTGAGGAAGTATTCCCTCACTATGCGATCTACTTCCTTCTTCTGACGGCTTTTCTACCCAACACTCAACGTTAAGAAAATTGCGTCCCTCTAGCTCTGCACTGAGGCTCTGCGTGGCTCCCTTTGCCTTGGCAAATTCTCAATCCGACAGTCTTACCTCTCTGTCGACTCACTCAGAGAGAGACAAACTCGAAAATATAGCCCTCCTGGCTAGAACTACACAATCCATTAGGGGATTTGAACTGTTGCTTGTTGCAGCAAGTTGGCCCTTGCTTCAGTGCTAGATACGCTCTTCCTATTTTACATCAAACACCTTTGATACCGTGTGAAAAGTCCTAGATCTAACAATCTTAGGAATCCTATTGCAACCAACTAAATCTACTTCACCTAGATTGTAAATTACATTACAAACTTATTTCAGATTTATTCTTGAACTATTGAAGCAAATTACTGAAGTAGCCTACACCAAATTAAATATGATTCTGAAACATAGAAACTGAGCAAGGAAATACAAATACATAGGGCACCGTTATTTTTGGACAAAAGTCCTCGGAATAACCCAATGTGGGAAAACCGATGCAACAACTATGAGGTTTTATTATTATTAAGCAGTAGCAAATTCTAAATACATCTCTGAATACCTCACAAGGTTATTAAGTTACAGAGAGAAATATTGGTAGAAATAATTGTGAGGTTACCTCAAACTATCATTAGAGATCCTGGCTGATCCAGCCCCAGATTGATTTCCCTCAACTTTTTTGGCTATCTTTGCGCTATATCTGCGTCAGCCCAGTGTCAAGCTCTTTGGGGACTGCATCACTCCTCTCGTTGGTTGATTTGCTGCCCAGGAGATTTGATTCCTGCCTCCTGGTCTCACACCCCAGCTCACGGCGTCTGAAACTCGAATTCCCTCTTCAAATTTCAGACTCCTCACTAGCCTCTGTGTTGCCTTCTATGTGGCTCTGCATCATCCTCACTGGCTCAATGATGCGACTGTTGGATTACTCTCTGCCTCTCTTTGTTGATGATTCTCTAGCTGAGAAAATCACTCTCTCCGGAAGCTATCCTTGCCCCTCTGCTGCAAGAAATCTCCTCAATCGAATTTTCTGCCTGAGAACTTCTGAGTTCAGAAAATCGATTTCTTGATCTCTCTTGGTGTGTTTTCCAAATGACCCTTAAACCCCTTCTTATATCTTTCTATTGGACAACCAACGGCCTAGATTAACTCCTAATCAAAGTCTCAGATCGTTTTGACTTGATCTCTGTCTTTTTCTAGAAGTTTCACCCACAATTAGATTAATACCCAATAATATTTTAATTTTCCTATGTTTAGACTTAGGAACCCTATTAAAAATATTAATTATTTTAATATAATCGTCTCTAGGTGGAATTTCCCAAAATGGTCTCTGGGTTCTTTGGAATACATGTGCCCAAGCCTCCCTACAAAATTTGAGGCTTAGAGCACATCCTATGCTACCCCAAATCAACAGGGTCGCACGACGCGCCCACCTGTCGCACGCTCCCATCGCATCCTTCGCACTCTCATCACACGACTCGTCGTAAAGGTGGGCACCTACCCAACACGACGCGTCCATGCGCCAATCGTCGCACATAAGCGTACATCAACCTCCGAGTCGCCTTTAACCAAATGTACTATCCCGAGTCACTTTTAACTGAACACGGGTGCTTGTCGCACTTCCGTTGCGACCGCACGCCTTTAACGCGATCGTCAGTTTCTCAACTCTCTTGGGCACTCGCCAACTCGAGGCCCTGACATCCTCCACCACTCTAGAAATGTTATCGTCCTCAAAAACACCATCATCATCAAATCATTGCAAAGTGTTGCTCGCTCCAACATCCACTGTCCATGCTACCCAACTCTGCTCATCATTGTATAAAACTCCAAAGCTCATGTCTCCAAAATTCGGGAAAAGTCTCGCCAATCCATGACCATCAACAACATCTGTCACAAATACTGCAACATATCGTGTCGATTCATCATTTCTCGTCATTTTTGAAATCTCTCCCGTGACACTCCATCAAACACAACATATCTTGGTCATCCCTCGATACATCTTTGACAAAAATCGGTGCACTGCATGACCCCATGGGTCAAACTAGTATGGTGATTAGTCCAACTGTCGCGTCCAAATCCACGAGAATGCTTCTCCTCATGTATTAATTTTAGGTATGTTCTATGCTTAGAGCAATTTATTTCAATTTTCACAGTTAGCTCAATATCTTTTCCAGATTAGCAATTACATTAGTATTAAGGTAAACTGCAGATAGAACATAAACATAAATTGCAGAAGGCAAGCCAAGACAAGAGGACACAAGATGTGGCGCCAGCCAGGGACAAACCCCAATGTGGGGAAACCCTTGATTAATTCTTCTTATATGTTCTTCAATAGTTCAACAGAGAGAGAGAGAGATAATACGTTTACAACAAAAGTCAACACTTTGACTTATCTAGATAAGAGCAGAGATCATCTCTAAGAAGATGATACATGAGATTAGTTGAAGACATGCTGCTTCAACTGATTCTCCAAGGTGACTCCTTCACCTATTGTTGTGCTGCATTTCGTCATCATGTTGCACCTCACCGCGCTGCACCATGCTGCACCCATCATCACTATGCTGCATCTCATCACGGCTGCACCTTGCTTGCTTGTTGTCCCTAGCATGCTTGTTGTCCTTAGCATGCTTGCTGTTGCAGCTAGCTGTCCCTTGCATGCTAGCTGTAACATTGCATGCTTGGTGTATTTGCTACTAAGTACCATACAATTGTCCCAATGTTAGTTAGTTGTCCCTTGCATGCTGCTCTCCTTTGGAGACAGATGCTCCAACAATTCCCGACAATTCCGATAGTTCTGGTTGTTCCTGACAGTTTCGACAGTTCTGGCCGTTCCAGCAGTTCCGGCTGTTCCCGATAGTTCTGGCAGTTTCGGCAGTTCCGGCAATTCCGACAATTCCCAACAGTTCTCGGCAGTTCTGGCAATTCCGACAATTCCCAACAGTTCTCGGTAGTTCTGGCAGCTTCGGCAGTTCCTGGCAGTTCCCGGTAGTTTTGGTAGTTCCTGGCAGAGAGGAAGAGATCCCAAGCGTGTTGAAAATGACTTGAAGGCCACCTCTATTTATATTAAAACGTTGAGCACAAGTGGGGTTTATTTGGTTGCTGGCCGACCTTGATGAATTGTCCCATAACACAAATAAATTCATATCTCCATGAATACTTATCAGAATCAGATGATCTTTAGATCAATTCTACACCTCTCGATGAGAGGGATCCAAGAAAAATATCAACTTCCATTAATAAGATGACCCACATGGAGTTTGGCCCTAGTTGCCAATTTTAATACTCCCTCTCAACTAGGGAGAACTCCATTCGCTGATCCATATGTCTGACTGTACTATCTCTGCCATCAGTGCCCTGCACTGCTCTGCTCTGCTGAGCTCTGCTTTGTTATGCTCTGCTCTGCTGAACCATGAATAAGAAGAATTGATCGAGAATGTCTCATACCATTCTCTACTGACCCGAAGTCAGTTTCATCTGAAGAGAGTGTGTCACATCACTCTTACTGACCCGAAGTTAGTTTTATTGATCCCAGATCAATATCACAAGAGTGTCTCAAACCACTCATACTGATTCTAGATCAATGGAGGTCATCCTAGCATAAGGAGTACGATAGATACAACGATGCGTCCATTGATAGTACTACTATGGTCCCTAACCCCATTTTCCTGCTCATTGATCAGATGAGAGGTACTTCCCATGAGTCCCAGATTGCATGGGTAGGATGCCTCGATAGGAGAACTAATCATCCTGTCCACAAGAGAACGAATCATCCTGCCCCACAGTCGCCACGGGAGAACTAATCATCCTGTTTCATAGTTTCCACGAGAGAACTAATCATCCCGGCCCACAGGAGAACAAATCATCCTGTTCCATTGTTGCCACAGGAGAACTAATCATCCCGGCCCATAAGAGAACTAATCATCTTTTTTCACAGTTGTCATGGGAGAACTAATCATCTCGGCCCACGGGATAACTAATCATCCTGTTCCACAGTCGCCACGGGGTATCACAGGGGAAGGTTGAACCTATAATCCTGTACATAGCGCACCACCAAGGGAGGGTGAGTCGCCCTGTGGTCGTATGTTGCTCTAGTAAGTACCCCAAGCCCCCAGAGCTCCCAGAGCTCAATGCATGCAACATACAGGACCCTTATAAGAAGGTCTCTCAACGACTCCAAGTTGTTCGGGAAAGTCACAGATTTGACCTTTCTCGAGGCTTTGACAAAATGTCTACGACCTGTACATCATTCTCAATGCGATGGAGCCACCTCGCTCATCGACTTACCATATCCCAGATAGGGCAGTATCTGATGTCTATCTACTGGAGCAATCATCGAATACAAGATTCCTCAATAATCGAATCCCCCTCTGGTTGTCATAGAGAATCACAGTGGTATTCATCATGTGTACAAACAATTCATTGAAGAGCTTCTACAACTAGGCAACTTCATACGAGATCATACTTGTAGCTATGTATTTGGTTTCAGTAGTGCTTATAGCAACCGACTTCTGCTTCCTGCTCATCCATGATATCGAAGCAAAACCCAAAGAGAACCAGCGCTGAGAAGTGCTCTAGTGATCCTCCACATTGCCTGCCCAATCATCATTCGAATAATCATGCAGCTTCATATTTCCGGCAGTGTATCTCAATCCATGAGAGATTGTGCCCCAAAGATATCTCAGAAGATTCTTTGCACCAATCCAGTGAGGCTCAACCAAATATGAGCTCACCATGCTAACTGCAAAACATATGTCCGGATGGAAGTTCACCAAGAACATCAATGCAAATGAGTTTATGGAACTCAGAGGCATTTCCCAAATTTGGTCCGACATCATCACCATATAACTTCTGAAAGTTAAGATCCTCGAGGTTGTCACGGGCTTACAGTTTACCATTCCACATCCGGAATCCGACTCCCTCTTACTTCTGCAAGTGAGAGGGTCTGCACCTGTTTGAAATAGGTCGTTGTAATATTCCTAATTAGCCATGACTAATTGGAATATTCAATTTTGTTCAATTTTTGCCTTCTATAGTTATTTGTAAATAAAAAGTGAGGACGGGGGACATAACTCACTTTTAGAATAAAAGTCACTTTCTAGTAACACAACGTTGTGACTTAAAGGGGAGCCAAGGGGGCCAAAGGGGGACGCAGAAATGGAGCCCACACAGACACATGGAGAGACTGCGTAGGAGGGAAGGAACACGTGGCAAGAGGGGAACCACACATGAGGAGGTGAGCCTTGGGATTGAGAGAGGCGAGGGCTATAATAGAGAGAGGAGCCCCCTCATTTTGAACATTCAGTTATGTGCATTTTGAGCTAGTCGTTTCGACTTTTGAGCACGCTGGCTGTTTAGGTAGTCTGCAGCACTGTTTAGTGCATTGAGTGTCTCCATTCGGAGATCTCACCCTTAGCCCCGAGGGACTTCGAGCGCCTGCTCGGGCAAGGTATTTCCATTGGCATTTGAGTAGTATTTTATCAGCATTTCAGTAGCAGTTTCATCAGCGTTTTGGAGGATTGCGCAGCACTGGGAGAGGGACCCAGTTCTTTCTGGCAATAGTGTTGGATCGGGGTTTTGCAGGAGGATTTATGCTGGATGATTGAGCAGGGGACCAGCTTGTGTCCATTGGAGGATTTTTGGCAGAGTTTCAGGCAGAGTTTAGAGGGGTTTCCTTCAGTGGCAGCGCAGAGCTTGGAGGAATTGTGCAGAACCCCAAGGGGGTGATTGCTGGGGGTCGGCTATTCCAGGAAAGCTTTTTGGGTTTCTTGAGTAGAGCCCAAATCTAGAGTTTCAGCTTTTTCCGAGGAGGGGAGTAGCCCCAAATCATCATTTGTTTTCTAGCAGCAGCACGACACAACAGCGGCATCCACGCAGAGAGGCCATTCTTTGTTATTCTGAGAGTATTTCTTCACTTGCCTTGTGCAAGTCAAGGTGCCATCTTTCTGATCACCTCCTGTACTTATCTTATTGCTCAGTATAATAAAATGGCTTAGCATTTGACGCTGCATTTCTTGAGTATCTGCTTATATTTCCTGTTTACATTATTATATGATGTGCCATAGTTATTTGTCATTTTTGGGTTATTATACCATTTGCACGTATTTGGTTGGAGTTTTGCTGGGGTTTAAGGAATATTCCGGGTTAGGGATATTACAATGGTATCAGAGCATAGATCTGGCTCAGCCTGTGGAGTTAGCAGTCTATGACACCGAGGGAGAAACCCTACATCTGTTATAGAGGTAGGAAATACAGAGACAGTGAGCGTAGGTTGGAGAACACCTACGAAGAGGGAGACTGTGTTCCAGTGGTGGACGCAGAACAGGAGGAGCCTGTGGTGGACGCAGAGCAGAGGGATTCGATGGCGGACAAGGATGGAAAGAGATTTGCGGATATGCTCCTCAAATCAGTATAGGATTTGTTGAGGCAGATTGAGGTGATGGGGCAGAGATTCACGGCAGCAAAGGCCAGACAGCGTGAGAGCCCACGGGTTTTTCAGATTGGTGAGGGATCAGGTGCATCCCATCATTTTCCAGAGCAACGTGATACTGCGCAGCAAGTTGCCTCGCATACCCCTACACGCTCTACCATGCCCACGTTCTTAGGAGTAGACATGGGAGTCGGAGCCCAGCAGGAGGCAGAGCTCGACCATATGGGCGATTATTTTGCAGAGTACTAGGCCTATGGGCAGGAGTTCAGGGATGCCCTTTCATTTAGAGACTTTGTTAAGCTCCAGCGGGATAGTAGACCCTGCAACCATCACAGAGGAAACAGGCATTACCATGATGGTGACACCCACCGTGCAGCGAGTAGATTCCACTTGCCTACGTTTGATGGTTCATCAAACAGTTCGGTGAAGTCTTGGGTGGAGAAGCTGGACATTTATTTCTAGCTTAACCAGATGTCGGAGGCAGAGGCCATCAAGGTGGCAACGTTGCATTTGGATGGTGAGGCCCAGGATTGGTGGTTTCACGAGATGGTTACACTCGAGCACTCTACAGTGACGACATATGCAGAGTTTACCAAGAGATTGATGGAGCGATTTGATCAGAGGGATCCAGAGCAGCATTTTGTTGAGCTGACGAGGCTCAAACAGACAGGGAGCCCAGAGACCTACATTGCAGATTTCTTGAGGGTCTCCGTGATGGTACCAGACCTATCCACGGCATGGAGGGTCTATGTGTATGTTTAGGGGTTAGCAGAGCCACTTCAGGGTCTAGTTCGATCCACTAGACCAGCCATGCTCCAGGACGCTATCAGCAGGACCCAGGACTGACAGGATGTCTTACCCAGGACCCGAACACCTTACCCCCAAAGATAGCCTTTTCAGTCTAAGGGGAAGGATGTGAGGATTCCACTTCCAAAGGGGAATCCAGGACGAGTATAGATCGAGGACAATGTCAAGAGGGAGTTGAAGAAGCGGTTGTGCTTCACATGTCAGGAGTCGTGGGCACCAGGAGATAGATGTGCTGCAGGTAAAGCACATTTTATTGAGGTCTTCTCCGAGAGCAGTGGAGAAGAGGATGATGAGGATGATGTGGAGGTAAGAGATAGCCATGCCATACAGGGACCTTTGCCACCTCCACTGCCAGCAGCAGGCGGTGCATCTTTTGCACCTACCGAAGGGGCCCTTGCAGCATTGCGAGGAGTTCCCAAGTATCTGACGCTACGCGTACGAGGGACAGTACGTGGCCAGCGAGTATCAGTTCTGGTTGACAGTGGGGCGACCCACAACTTCATCGATGCACAGATGGTTGAGCAAAGAGGTATTTAGATAGAGAGCTTCAATGGGTTTTCAGTCTTGGTCCCAGGAGATCAGACCATGAGGTGTGCTCGTTATGTTCCAGAGCTTTCAGTGACGATGGGCACCTACACATCGACTGACCACTTTTTCGTGGTCGATATCCCGGACACCAATATGATACTGGGCGTTCAGTGGCTTATCACTCTAGGGAAGGTCACGACGGATTGGAAGACCCTAGAGATGGAATGGGATGATGAGAAGACAGGGAGGCATGAGAAAATATGGGGACAGCACACATATCCGCCTCAGACTGTGTCGGCCCATCGGATGCAGGTAGTCTTCCGGAAGGGAGACATAGAGTGGGCAGTGGAGCTGCGTGCATCAGAGGTGGGGACTACAGGACAGATGATACATCCAGAGATACAGTCCATCCTTGATCGGTATGCCATAGTGTTTGGGGAGATTCCACCAGGACAACCACCGGATCCGGGGTTTGAGCACACCAATGAGCTTGAGTAGGGAATACAGGCAGTGATCACCACCCCTTATAGGCACCCCAAGGCCTATCGGGATGATATTGAGCAGGGTATTCAGAAGTTGCTGGCTCTTGGGCACATTCGACTGAGCACGAGTCCTTTTGCTTCTTCTGTAGTGTTGGTGAAGAAGGACAGTACATTGAGGATGTGCATTGACTATAGGGCCCTGAACAAGAAGACCTTGAAGAACAGGTACCCCATACCCAGGATCGATGAGTTGATGGATGCGTTGAGGGGAGCACGATTCTTCTCAAAGATTGATTTGAGATTTGGGTACCATCAGATTCGCGTGAGGGAGCAAGACATTCCCAAGACCGCCTTCAGGTGTCACTATGGGCACTTTGAGTTCTTGGTGATGCCTTTTGGGCTAACCAATGCCTCTACTACATTTCAGTCCTACATGAATCACATCTTCCGTAGTCACTTGAGGAAGTTTGTGTTGGTATTCTTCGATGACATTCTCATTTACAGCAGGACTTGGGAGGAGCATCTCCAGCACATTGAGACGGTATTGCGTATCTTACAGGAGCAATAGTTTTATGCCAAACTCTCCAAGTGTGAGTTTGGGTTGACGGAGATGTTGTATCTAGGACACATCATAGGAGTGGATGAAGTGAGGGTCCACGAGGAGAAGATCAGGGCCATCAGAGAATGTCTGGAGGCGAGAAATGTGACGGAACTTTGAGGATTCATTGGCATTTGTATTTACTACTGGAAGTTCGTCAAAGGTTTCTCGCAGCTTGTTGCACCCCTGACAGATTTGACGAGGAAGGGGGCGTTTAGTTGGTCAGATACAGTGCAGCAAGCCTTTGACAGGCTCAAGGAGGTTATGAGCAGCTGCCCAGTGCTTGCGTTGCCAGATTTTACGCAACCATTTGTTTTGGAGTGTGATGCGTCGGGAGAGGGGATTGGTGTAGTGTTGATGCAGGGAGGTCACCCTATAGCCTTTGAGAGCCTGAAGCTCCTTCCGCACGAGAGGTTGTATTCTATATACGACAAGGAGATGCTGGCCATCATGCATGCATTGGCTAAGTACCGGCAATATTTAGTGGGTAACAGGTTCAGGGTGAGGACTGATCACAATAGCTTCAAGTTCTTTTTGGAGCAGAAGTAGCTACAGGAGAGGCAGCAGAAGTGGATCAGCAAGATCCAAGCATATGAATTTGACATTGAATATGTCAAGGGTAAGAAAAACGTGGTAGCAGATGCCCTTTCACGTAGACCAACCACGTTGTCTCTTATGAGCTTGGATACAGACTGGAGGGCTCGACTCTTAGTAGAGTACTCCAAGGACAGGTTTGCATGTGAGGTTCTTGATGGGCAGGTGGCAGATGACAGGTACAAGGTGGTCGATGAGATCATCTATTACAGGGACCAGATATTCTTGACTGAGGGGTCTCAGCTCAAGAAGAAGATACTTTAGGCATCAAGTGATTCACCCTTGGCAGCACATCAGGGGTTTACCAAAACCTACAGGGCCATTGGGGAGAGGTTCTTGTGGAAGGGCCTCAAGGAGGATGTATTCCAGCACATCCGGGAATGCAATGTTTGCCAAAGGAACAAGGGAGGGATGAGCCATCCCACGGGATTATTGCAGCCTCTTCCCATTCCGGAGGGGAAATGGGAGTATTTCGATGGACTTCATCATAGGGTTGCCCATGGTATAGGGCAAGGATTGTATCTTTGTCGTCGTTGATCGAGTGACAAAGTACGCACACTTTTTTTCCATATCCACACACTATACAGCAGCACAGGTGGCCGAGCTATTCTTCAGAGAGATCTTCAGGCTATGTGGTCTTCCTAAGACCATTGTTAGTGATAGGGATAGTCGTTTCATGGGCGGGTTTTGGCAGGAGCTTTTCCAATTGGTGGGGACGGAGTTGACATCGAGTACCAGTTATCACCCACAGACGGATGGGCAGACAGAGATAGTTAACAAGTGGCTAGAGGGCTACTTGCGTAACTATGTCAGTGAGCAGCAACGAGCATGGTTGAGGTGGCTGCATCTAGGGGAGTACTGCTACAATACCTCACATCACATGTCCATCGGTATGTCACCATTCTATGCCTTATATGGGTATCATCCTTTATCTTTTGCTAACGTGATGTTTGGTGATAGCAAGGCTCCTAGAGCCAAGATTTGG
>APFE030439361.1:181162-192573 GCA_000404065.3 Pinus taeda
AAGTTGTGGAAGTAGCATATATGAATTAGAGTTTGGAAATGAAAAAGTTTTATTAATGTGATAATACTGATTCACCCCCCCTCTCAGTATTATTTCCAACAATATATATGTCTTTCAACTAAAACCTTAAACATTCAAATTACTTAATGTTCATTACAATAAAAAACTCAATACTTAACTTGTAAGGAAAATTTATATTGTAGTGAATCCTTACAGCTATCTTAAAATAAACATATTGATAAAAAAATGTCATTCTCACAAGTAAAAACCTTAAACATTCAAATTACTTAATGTTCATTACAATTAAAAACTCAATGCTTAAGTTGTAAAGAATAATTATATTGTAGTGAATCCTTAAAACTATCTTGAAGTAAACATAGTGATAAAAAAATGTCATCCTCAAATGAAATCTCCTCATCTAATGCCATATATAACCCATCATTAATAGACCCCAAATCCACAGATAAATTAATACCATCATTTTCATATTCTTCATCACCTTCAACTACAAGTAAACTAAAATCAATAAATTCATCATCTTTATCGACTTGATGCCCATGGGGTTGCTCATATCCTTCAGACACATTAGTAAACTTGTCCTGGTCTTTGTTTTCGTAATATGTATCATTGACAATAAATTCTTCATCATATCCATCTTGGCCATCTATGTCTTCAAAGGGAACTTCTGCATCTTCAAGTATGTTATGGTCCTCTACATCTTGAACAAATGTTACTCTTCGTCCCCTTGGATCATACTCAATCACAAATGACCAACCAGGTTGTTCTAAATTTGGAATGAGAAAATCTTGGTCACATTGACTTGGAAACACATAAGGTTCAGAAGTGGCTTCAAAACTAGATGTATTGATCATATGGAATCCATTATTATGGAGCAAGATAGTTTGTTCTTCTCCCACTTCAATAAGCTTGTACTATTCAATGCGAAAAAAAATTCTTGAAAGACATAAAATAAAGCTCTATAATGTCCTCCAACACTCCGTAGTACCAAAATGTTCTTGTGATTCGTTGTCTATCATTTGAATGTGAACGAAATTGCACTTCGAATGATGTTGAAACTCCACAATCATAAGTTTTTCTCTTTTCATCAACTTTTCCAATGCAAAAATAATGACCCAAATTCCACATTCGTTTGTAATATCTTACCTAAATTCATATCAATACCAACTAATTAGATCCAAGGATATGAAATATAACAAAAAATTTATTAAATATGTGCAATATATTAATATATATCACCTCACCATTTATAGATCCTTTAATGAAATTCAATTGTTGTTGTGTTACTATATCCTTCCCTTTTGTTGCCTCGTGTTCAATATTGGTCTTTAGCTAATTCCACACGCATCTCTGTGACAACTTTCTTTTACGGATTGTAGGCAATCCTCGAGCAGTGTTTTCACCATGTCTATTGTAAATATCGACCCATTCATTTTCATCTTCTAATTTCTTTTTTTCAGCGTACTTCTCCATCCATTCCAACATAAAGCCAGAATTGTACACAAGATACAAATTTAATGCCTCCCACTACTTAGCATCTACAATGAAAAATGTATTTCTTTAATGAATTAATAATTATTTAAAGTCATGTAATATAAAATTTAAGATAAAAAATAACTCCTACTAACATATTTTTATACCTTTCATCCTATTTGAAGTCCCTTAACCCTATATTTTTTCTCCTTCAAATGATTGAGATTGGTTATGATTCCATAATCGTGGAGCTTCAAGATGAAATTGAGGTAAGTACTCAATCAAATGAACGATTTCCTAGAAAACCATGTACCCCTCAACTATGGACCCTTCTGGTCGAGCCTTTTGACTCACAAATTGTCTTAAGACCTTCATATATCTCTCCACGAGCCACATTGTTCGAATATGAATAGGACCACACTGTTCAATCTCTGCTACTAGGTGTACATGGTAGTGCTCTTAAGACTTAAAGAAGCTTGGAGGAAAGCACATTTGAATATCACACATCAGAAGTGAAACATTCCTCTTCCAATACCTCAAGTCATCTTGATGTATCTCTTTAGATTTGAACCACCTACAAGTATTACCATGTATTACAATAAAGACTTTTGATTTCTTGTAAACTAAAAGCAGAAACTCATATAAAGGCATAACCAATGATGCACTTCAAATGATAGGAGTAATGGAATAATATGCACAATAGATTGAAAAATAACTAAGATATTTACATAATTTGTAAATAGTCAAAGTGACATTGTGGTCAAAAGTACTTGGTATTGTTGTAGGAAACACATACTACATGACCATTAACAAATAATGAAGTTCAAATATGCATGAATTGATACTATCACTAGGATATAAATATTTCTAATTAATTTTCCAACAAATATAATAGGTGGCAACATTACCTTTATCCAATTGTGCCAATCATGTGCTTTTAGGCCTAAAAAATATGCTCCCTCTCTTGTGAAGAAGTTTTTTAATGTTGCACCAAAGCCAAAATGAAATATTACACTTTTCATAGTAGAAATGATGTTTTATTTCTCATTTGATGTAAATGTCCATGGAGCATGATCATATGAGTTTTCTTCATGCAACCACATGTTCGACATGATATTCGCAACTCAAAGGTCCTTTATTAACTTTATTTGTGCTTTAAGGTTATTTTTATTTAGATGTTTCCACAAGCAGTCTACCACATTTTTCTCGATGTGCATAGTATCAAATAGGTTGGATATTGGCAAGCTCTCATAATATTATAATTTGTGGAAAATAGAGAGTATTTTCATTCCTAAGGGAAAAATTGCCCCTTCTTTTTGTCATACATCGCTTTCCACCTAGCAGGGTTCATCTTTATTTGCTTCCTCATCTCCACTCCCTTTTCGTTGAAATTATGTTTATGACGCACTTGATAGCGATGATTTAATGGTAAGAATTGTTTATACTCGTCATAGACAATTTTATTGAGATCCCTTGACTGCCTATGCGACAATTTTGGCCCACATGATGGACAACCATGTTTCTCCTTTATTTTTAGTCCTAAAATAAGATTCGCAGCCATATTTAGTATATGCTAAAATGAACACAATAATTATAAATGTTATTTATATTATATTACCACAACAAATTGAGAGCCTCGGGGCATCATGAATTTTCCATATAAGAATGGCATGAAATAGGAATTTTCTATCATTGGAAGCTCTTGATACATCAAACATATTTACACCATCCCATAATTCATGAAGCTCATCAATGAGGGCCTCCATGTATACATCAATATCCTTTACCTAATATTTCCCTAAGTAGGCAAAGAGTTCTTTATTAGGATTAACTGAATTGAAATATTTTTATATAATCTTCAAGAGAGCATTGCATTCATATGTTCTACTACCCAGTATTATAAGAGTTAAAATTGCATGTTCCTTTTTCATTGTGATGAGCCTTGGTATTGTGACAAGAATGTTGCAACTCCCAAGGCTACTGACTTTAATTATCAACCTGTGGTTCATACAAACTTAAGAGGTATTGGCACTATGTGTGCAACATACAATGTGTCCTTCCTTTTATGTCATGATGTAATGGAGCGCATGTGCTGAAGTCAAATCCTAAACTAATTGCATAAAAGTAAATTCTCAAAATGGAACCTTAACCTATTGTAAGAAAGAAATGGAACCTTAACCTATTGTAAGAAATAAAGTACAAGGAAAGAGAATGAAATCAAATGCAAAAAGACAACATTTTCTAATTATCTCCTAACAGGCTTTTCTTCAAAAGAATGCTAAGTTAACATGTATTCAATCCTACCATCCTAAGCATCCAGATTCAAACCATCAAACCTTCTACTGCTGTGCATGTAAATGAATAAAATAAATATGTTTTTTTCTTTTTGTCTTTTTGTCTTGATGACTACGGGTTAACTTTATAACCAATCAGCTACACACAAATAAATTTTGTACGTGGATTTTCACCTTGAGGGTCTGCTTATCTGACTAATCACTGTCAGTCTCTGGTTGACTTCTCCTTTTATCAAGCACTTCAATCTGCACCATTGATCTCACTTATCCAGATCCAACATATATCGCATCGTATGAACACCAACTAACTCAAACGATTCGATGTGACCTCTGCAATCGAACAACTATCATGCAATCTCGCGTGAAATATTGCATGAATGATATCAGGTTGTGAGTGCATGAGAAAAGTGGGTTTCTCATGTTACATGTCGCCCGCTAAGGTTAATTGCGTGAATTTTAGGAATACCCTTTATAGTCTTTAGGGCGCGTGATATACCGCTTCCCACTTATCAATACCACTAATGTACTTAATTCATACTTTAATAAAAACACTTAAGGAAAGGTTTAGTGATTAAACTCAGTATTAACGCTTAACACTAATTGACTGTGATTTATAAATAAAATGTATGAATAGAGAAAAATAACCGATTAGGGTCCAGAACACAGATACACAATCATAAGATAATTTCTGCACTAGAACAGTATCCACACCACACTTCAATCAATTATTCAACAAAATGGAAATTACAGAGTCTTGGCCCTCTCAGATCGATTACAATAGTTTGTTTAACCTATGTTTCAGTCTCAAACCCTATCTCTATCACACCTCTTGCTTACTCACTCTATTCTCGATAATCTCTCTATCATTAGATTCTTTCCTCTTTTATAAATCAAATCCTATATTAACTGCATTGACAAATCAATCTTTATTTTTATCACCCAACCATTAAATCCATATTCTCAAGCTGTGATACACATCTATACTAACACTCATCTCTTAGTCTAAAAATAATATAGTGATCTAATTATTACAATAATTAAAGCAAAGGTAAATTCGAGAGATCCAACAATCTAGATTTGGGAATAAGAAGACTAATCCAAGAAACTCAATGATTATTATGAACTTCCATATCTTTTCCAAGAATGACATAATGCTCGTGATCCTACAAAATAACTTATATCAACCATTTAACTCAATCCTACAACAAGAAATCATTAATTCTAAATGTAGAAATAGAAAGAAATAAAAACAAGAGATGCATGTGAATAAGAAATGAAAAGAAGGAAAGAAAATGATACAAAAGGGTTCTGAGGTTCCTGGGATGGTGAGGCCCAAGGAAACTTAGAGATCTATGGAGGAGAACAAGATTTAGAAGCTAAACATGACACCAATCTTCATTATTTTCATCAATAGCATTACATCCCTGCAAGAAAATACAATGGAGCTGCAAGAATACAAGCTCTCTCCACCCTAACACTAATGAAAAAAATCTCCCTAAAGGAAAATTCAACTTGTTACTTATAGAAAATGATTAGGAATCATTTCCCATGAATGGGGGAAGCTTTCCCAGTGGATCTAGTCCCCTTGATTGGTGGAACACATTCCTAGATTTTCTCAATCATTGGAGTTCCACTTTGTGCCATAATTCCATAATATCTTGTTGACTTATTATTTATTATTGATCCTCCAGTAGTAGGGAACAAGTCCCTAAGTTATCGCCTCCTCCAAGTCTTCATAATCTACCCAATATTCTCATAATATTCCACAAAAAATATATAACATTTGGCACAAATACTCAATTATTCATAAACCTTCCTAATGAATATATTAAAGTTAAAAATAAATTATCTAATGCAAAAAGAGAGGTTTAATGTGTTGAAGGATGGTCATAGGCCATAAGTTATTGTTTAATTTATAGGCATGGGCCTTAATTTATGTCTAATTTAGAGGCCCATCACATTGCCATCAAAGGCAGAAGGTTGTTGTTTATAATTAACACTGTCCTAACAGAATTACTTTAAAACCTCCAAAAGGATTGATGCCATTTATTGCTAGATAAATTCTTGAATTCCTTGGCTCATTTATTAAATGTGGCCATTTTACCTCAATCTCTTTCCAATATTTACTATCCGCAAGCATACGCATGACACCATCTTGGCTCCTCCCTTGTGCATGATCATCCATATATTTTTCCAACTCCTTGCATTTGAACATTCTCTCAAACCTTGGCTTTAGTGGAATGTGTCGTAGTACTTTATAAGGAACCTTCATGGATACTTGATCTTGACAATACCTATTTGTGTGACACATTGGGCATTGTTGTAAATTTTCATTCTCTCCATAGTACAATATATGGTCATTTGGACATGAGTGATATCTCTTGTACTCCATTCCAATGTCTTTAGTTATTGAAGATACTTCTGTATGAGAATGAGGCAACTTGTTTTCCTTTGGAAGTATTTTGTTTGCCAAAATTATGCATAGTGCAACAAATGATTTTGATAAGTATACACAATATTCAAAACTTTTAAGACATCTAGAGCATTGATTTATAGGAATATCAATCGAACCTTAATATATCAGTAAAGCATGTATTTTTTGTTCAACAACAACATAAGTGTTGCCAATATATAAGAGTTAGCATTTGCATAAAGAGTTGTCCTAGCCAACTGAGCTAGGGGTGAATCAAAAACTTCTTCAAAAGATGTGTAGAAGTCTTGGATAAATTCATTGACACCAGCCTCATTTATTTGTGAAGTGGCTTCATTCATCAATGTGTCTTTTCCTTCATCTTGAGAGTCGATATTATAAATATCATTCATTGCTTCTTCAAGAATATTGGGAACTGGAAGCGAATTTTCATAAATGAAAAAATCAAATGAAATGATCAATAATAATGTGCATATTTATTTATTATAAGAATAGCAATTTCTTAATTATAGTGTACATCTTCTATATAAACTTCATGGTCCAATCTATGGATACCAACAAGCCTTCACTTCTTTAGTTTCCTCTTTTGCACATTTTGTAACTGCAATATATCATTTCATTTAAGTATTCATTTGTACCTGGAGTAGGTGTTGTTACCCATTCATTTGAATATTCAGATGATGATGTGCTATTTCATTGAATGCACCATGTTTTTTAAACAGTAAGACTGCAACTTTTAACTTGAGTATTACTTCTTTTTCAAGAGAACATGACCAATGAATAAACCTAGGGTGTGAATCTATGAATATGTAGTTTTTCAGTTTATTTTTTGGCTCTTTGATCACTTGATTATTTTTAATTTTGTATTTTTGTTGTTTCAATGTAGTGTTTAGTGCTTCTGTAGGAATTAGATATGAAAAAGATTTAGGTCTAGGTTCAAAACCTTGAATAAAACTCTACCAATGTGTTGAGTGAGCATTGGAGATTTGTCCAACACTTTGAGGTAAGTTTATTAGAGTGTTCGAGAAAGCCTCAAACCCATCACAAAAAAACTTTTGAAGGATCGTTTTAGAGTTATTTCTAAAAATAAATCCAACCTCTAACTAAACGAACAACATAAATACTACAAATACCAAAAGTAACATAAATACCTAGTCTGCCATTTTGTATAGAATAACATAATAGAAATCTACAAAGAAAATTTTTCATATGCTAGTTAGGATCATTACATAAATAAATGTTGAAATATATGACATGTAAAGCCATAAAATTATTCTAAAATATGTTGGTTTAAGCTTTTATGCATGTAATTTCATTGAGGCAGTCATGTGATTGAAGTAAGTTTTCCATTTATCTAAATGGAATACTTGACCTAGGTGCCTTAACTCCTTGTTTTTCCCTAGCTAGTACGATAAAGACATTTATTGTTGTTATAAGACTGTATAAGCCTTACAATCAAGGTTTGACAGATTTTGATAAACTTTTAATGTTCTGTTTTTTATTATAATTTTTTCTCTAAATAGGACTGTATAAGACTTACAATCAAGGTTTGATAGATCAGTTGTTGTGGCAATATCTTTGAAATTATAAAAAAAGATATAAAAGAAACAAATATGATAAGTCAAACACAGAAAGAATATTTATGATCATTCAAACAGAGAAAGAAGATTTGTTAATGCAGAAAGTGAAGATCGGGAAGAATGTGCTTAGAATGGTTGAAACTGAAGGCCAAGAAGAATGCTTTTAGATTTCCGAGTAATGGAGATTTGCCCTTCACACATAATAATGTCACCCTTGCAAGCATGGAGTTAGGTTACAAGCCCACCATATATCTCCAAATAGGTTTGAAGAAGTTTGTGACATGGTACTTGAGCTATTGCGATGTTCCTAGTTTGATGTATTGATGAAAGAATTGAAACTGCTAAATGATACATTACCCCATCAAGATTTATGTACTACTGGGATTTACCATATTGTGAATGAAAATATTGAAATTATTGAATGACACGTTCTCTACAGAAATTACTAAGGAATAGTATTACTCACCAAATAAGACAACAATTATGTTGAATTAAATTGTATGATGGAGGAAGAAATTTATTTGCTACGGGAAAAATCGCCTTAGATAACTAAATTCCTACACATCTAGTTTCTCTCAAAGTTTCTGAATATTGTCCAATTTGTCAAAATGTCTTACACTAAGTTTGTAAATAGGACTTGTCAATCACTTGAAGTACAACATAGATGAAAGTGATTTCCATTTGGCAATTACCAACTTTAATTTCTCAAAACAATCAAAAGTAGAGCACAATCACATTTACCCATCTAGATCTAAATATAAGCATTAATATAGACAAGGGCATGTTTATTCATTTGCATGTAAAACAAATATGTTATTGTACTATTGAGTAGTTGTCCAATTAAGGGAGTTCTGAAGATCAATTATCCTAGAGGAGACTATGAAAATATGACCTATTCTATATGTTATAGCCATAGTCTAATGAGGCATCATTTTTTCCCAGAAAACAATGAAAATTTAGGCATGATATTCATAAAATTCGATGGAAAATTTTGGAAATCTAGGTCACAACTATTCATCTTGAAGATTTTGGTTTCCCTAGGGGTTTTGATGGCGCTGAATCCATTCCACCATGAAAAAAACCATTCATACACTCCTACTATTATATTAAAAAAAGACAAATGGCCAAATTCCAACAATTTTTTACCGTCTGACGAAAATTGACACCTCGATAAACAATGGCATGTGTTATATTCTTTTAGTACTTTTACTGTCATGTTCCTATAAGTAAACTTTCAAGGAGCATATCTTTTGTCTTCTCTTGACTGTTGTTTCTAGATTCCTGTTATATTTAAAAAAAAAAAATGGCTAGATTCCAACAAATTTTACCATCTGGGAAAAATTAACTTCTTGATAAACAACAACATATGTTATATGCTTTCACTACTTTTACTGTCATGTTCCTATAATTCAACTTTCAAGTTGCATATCTTATGTCTTTTGTTCACTGATGTTTTTAGATTCCCGAATCCATTTCCATTTTGAATGATGACTTAAGAACATTAGAGTTAAATTTCCTTTTAATTTAAGGTAGAGAATAACTAACGTGTGTTTCAATTTATTGGTCTGATACAGTTATGAAATTTCCAGTAGACACCACTACTAGGGATATGGGTGTTGTAAGGTCAAAACTCTTTTAGTGGTGGTTTCTTCCTTTATACAAGCTACCTCTAATTTGCAGGCTTTTAAACATAAAGGTTGTTGACCATGTAAGCCAAGATAGACAAGAACTTGTAATATAATGATGATTATGGATATGTATGTCTATTTAGTATTTGTTGGCATTATGTTTTTGGTATGGTTATATGTTACAGATGTTGTACTTGATGGCAACACCCATGGCATGGCTCTCAATATGATGAGAATTAAGAAGTACGCAGGAGAAAAGTTCACGGAATTTTATGCAGAGAAAATTTATTTCATGTGGGAAAACTTACCTTTGGTCCATGGTAGTTAGTCCTTGGAATTTGAACCTATGGTTTTTGGACCATGGCATCTCGACAGACGTGTTGATCCCTAGTATTGAGTTGTTGGTATTGGTTTGTTATGGTTTTGGCCTGTGGTATTGGTCCATGATTTGAGGAAGAGCTTGCCTATATAAAGCAAAGGAGATCATTTGGCTTGTGTAAGCTTTTGGGTTGAATATCTTAAGATCAGAAATATTGGGTTATTGTTGCAAAAAATCGATCTATATGAAAGTGAAGTGGAAAGCAAATCTGTGAAGGGTGATCTCTCGAGCGTTGCAGCTGCAGAAGTGCGGAGGCACCGCAGGAGACGCCACAGGAGGCACCGCAGGAGACGCCGCAGGAGGCGCCGCAGGAGGCGCCGCAGGAGGCGCTGCAAGAGACGCCACAGGAGACACCGCAGGAGGCGCTGCAGGAGGCGTCGCAGGAGGCGTCGTAGAAGGCGCCACAGGAGACGTCGCAGAAGGCACCGCATGAGATGCCACAGAAGGAGCCGCAGGAGACGCCATAGGAGGCGCCGCAGGAGACGCCACAGGAGGCGCCGCAGGAGACGCCGCAGGAGGTGCCCCAGGAGGCGCCGCAGGAGGCGCCACAGGAGACGCCGCAGAAGGCACCGCAGGAGACGCCACAGGAGGTGCCGCAGGAGACGCCACAGGAGGTGCCGTAGGAGACGCCACAGGAGGCGCCACAGGAGACGCTGCAGGAGGCACCGCAGGAGATGCCACAGGAGACGCCGCAGGAGACGCCGCAGGAGACGCCGCAGAAGACACCGCAGGAGACGCCGCAGAAGGCACCGCAGGAGACGCCACAGGAGGCACCGTAGGAGACGCCACAGGAGGCGCCGCAGGAGACACCACAGGAGGCGCCACAGGAGACGCCGCAGGAGGCACCACAGGAGGCGCAGTGTGGAGACGCCACAGAAGGCGCAGTGCGGAGGCGCCACAGAAGGCGTAGTGCGAAGGCACCACAGAAGGCGCAGTGCGGAGACGCCATAGAGGCGCACAGAAGGCGCAGTGCGGAGACGCCACAGGCCAGAGAAAAGGAAATTGCGTATTTGTCTTAAGATCTTTTGTTGACTCATTTTTCTTGATAAGGTGTTCTGGTTTTAGTTTACTATTATTGTGGATCTGGTTATCTGGGTGACTTACTGGTACTTAATGATCATTTGATGTTTATGGATCCAGTTTGAAAATTTATGAAAAGTGGTCCTTGAAAGAAAAGAAGTAGGGGGTTGTAGCTCCCTTGCAGGAGAGACTGGAAAACGAGAGAGAGTTGTAGCTCTCTGCAGGTTGCCGCCTGCGTACTGGTAAAGGACTGCACCAGTACAAGACCATTGTAAAAGGAGTTTCTAATTTGAAAGAAGATAGAGACATATTGCAGCAAGTGGTTTTCACCCACATTGGGTTTCCACCTTATATCCGGTGTTCTTTGATGTGACTGTCTGTTTTTCTTGTTCATGCTCATTGTTTTATGGTACTGATATGCAAAAATAATTCAAAGTATAAATAAGGAAGAATTGTTAAAAGGACTAGATAATACTGATTCACCCCCCCTCTCAGTATTATTTTTCAACAATTGGTATCAGAGCAGGTCCTTCTAAAGAAGCTTGATCGCTTGAAGGAAGATCTTTTCATCATGAGCAACTACGAGAG